>PVJH01003146.1:0-63011 GCA_004026705.1 Nesogale talazaci
CTACATTTTCTTTATAACCACCATCTTTAAGAGGAATATTTAAAAAGTAGGTTTGTTGTTATATTGCTGCACCCTCCCCCCACCCCCACCCCCACACACCTTTCTTTTAAAACACATCCTTTCTTTTTGGAGTTGCATATATTGTCCTGCAGAACTCCATCAATGCCAAGTCCATCCTAAGGAAACTTGCTATGATGCAGTGACAACCTTCAAGTCCAGCTCCATGGCAAGGACCCTGTCCACAAGGCCTCCACCCTTGGCCTGGCCTAAGCTATGGTTTCCACCCTTTCTAGGCTGGGCTGGCATCGTTTTCCCTGAAAAATCTTTGGAGCATCGCCTTAGAAACTGGCTCGGAAGCACCTTCCGCTTCCCAGCACTTTGCTGCCAGCCCCCTATGACTAATCCCAAAATGAATCTTTTGAGAAAAAGGAGGGGCAGAAAGGGAAAAAAGCACCCTCCGAAGACAAACAATGAGAAATGGCTAAAAATAATCGGTGCTTTATTGTCTCTCTTGTGAAAGGCCATATTTTTGGCTGGCTCCAGCGATTATTCATCCCCCTGGGGCACGTTTCATTTTCTCTGAAAGACTGTATAGTAACGGGGAACAGCTTATAATTTAGGCTACAAATTGTGTGTGACATTTCCGTATCTTATTTCTTGGTTGTTATCTGTATTGTTCTCTGAAAAGAGCTTTTTCTCTTTCAGAGGCATTGTTTGAAAGCAGGTAATGTCCCTTCCAAACAAACAGGCCCCTCCTGCAGTAGACGAGATGTATTTCCATCGGCTCGTGTAGTGCTCTTTAAAGAACAGGATTAATGACTTCTTTTCTGACACTCACAATACTCATCTGTACCCCAACCGCCGAGTCGATCCTACGCATAGAGACATTATGGGACAGGAAGAACTACCCCATAGGGATTCCCAGGCTGAAATCTTCACAGAAAACAACGGCCTCATCCGTCTCCTGGTTGGTTTGAATCACCAGTCTTTGGGTTTGCAGTCAGGAGCTTTAAGCACTGTGCTGCCAGGGATCCCTCATTCTATAGAAGTCCCTGGAAGCCCTTGTGTGAACAGGAGGTCTGTGAAGATGAGTGTATCAGGATATTCATGGGCCACCTTACCAACACATTCTCCCACGGGCCCTCTCCTTGCCCAGATCTAATGCACTCCTTCAGCACTTAATCCCTCGTAAAGATTCACCCAAAGCAAGCAAGTTGGACAGTGTTCTCTTGTAAAGTTTTCAGAAGACAATTGCCAGACCTTTCTTTGTAGTCTGTTTGGTTTTCAGATGTAGATTGCCAGGCCTTTCTTCCTATGCTATCTTCACTGGAAATCTTCACTGAAACCAGCCAGTGTGGGTGACCCTGCTGGGATTTGAAATACCCCAGCTCTAGCTTCTAGCACTGTAGACATGCGTAAGCCAATAGAGGACAGCACACTGTCAGTCAAGTGATGGCATCAATCGTTGACGAGAACTGAAATAAAAACAGCAACATGTTTTAAAGTATTTGCTTTATTGATTCATCTAAAAAAGTAAAACTTAGAAACTCATTACATAATGACCTTCTTGGTTTCCAAAATAACTGCAAAATTAGGGTGAAGATTGACATTGTTTTCATTTTAGGTGCCTAAATGGAATATGTGTACATCCAGATGCTCATGATTGCTTCTGCATTTGATTTGCTGTGATTTTACCAGTTGTTTAACCTCTAGAAAGCATTACTGTATATTCGTGAGGGAATGAGAGTGAAAATGACAAGTATCATGGACTGTCATTAGGAAGGTAGTGTTTCTTTATGGATCCCCTGAAAATGTCTTGAGCCCACCCCCTTGAAGACATCAAAGTAGAACATGAAATGGAAGGGATGTTAGAAACAACCCACAAACAGGGAACTGAGATGGCCAGCACAGTTGGTAGTTTAATAGCACCCATTGTTTCTACTTTAGTTCATAACATTATTACCTAGGAAATAAATATTTTAATAGGCTGTTGCCCACATACAAATGAGAGCCTAAGTGTGTCTTTGACTTGAATTTGTAGACAAGTTAGAACAGATCCAGATGGTTCTTATTTAACCTTTAGTGCCAAAAAGTTGCCTAGTGGCATCATTGCTAAAGTGCTTGGCTGCTAACAAAAAGGATCAGTACTTTGAACCCACCAGCTGCTTCAGAAAAGAAATATGAGGCGTCCTTCTTCTAGACAGATTTATAGCTTTGGAAACACCACAGCACAGTCTGCTTTGTCTATAGGGTCATTGAGAGTCACCCCAATGGCGGTGGATTGGGGGTTTGTGCCAGAAAAGGAGGGAAGCTTTTCAATGATTGAAAAGCTGCAAGTGCAATTGTGATTGTTTAAAAAAATCTAAAGTTCAGTAGTTTTAAAGTGAGGGTAAATTTGCAAAACATTAAAGGGCTGGCAGGAGTTGTCCTAAATCAAATGTTATTAATCCTGGGACTTATTATATATGCACGTTCTTATTGCAAACCTGAGGCTAAGAGGTTGAGACTTGCTCAGAGATACTCTGTAGGGCTAGGATTTGAACCTCATCTCACCCGACTCCAAAGTAACCAGCCCATCTTCTCATTTCCCACTAAGTAGTTGACACACCACATTGTCAGCAGACCACTATGAGGAGGGGTCTGTGTAAATTAGGATGTTAGGTTGTAGATGACAGCTCTCCAACTGAAACGAGTTCTATATTTTTTAGCAACAAAATCCAGGGTACATTAAATCCAGGGACTAGATCTATGGGCTTAAATAAGAAAAATCGGACTTCAATCTCTCTTGGTTCATCTTTTGGACTCTACTTCTTCCTCTTTTGGCTTCATTCTCACGCAGTGTTTGCCCCAGTTTCTGTAGACTTTATGATTAGCTTGGCAACCTTTATAAAAACAAGAGAACAAGCCTTGCACGTACATTTCAGACACAGGCCTGGGGATGGTTTTCATTGGGCCATTTGGGACAAGAGTTTGAATCTGAGTCGGACCTTGGACCAAGGAGGTATAGGGCTCATTGGCTAGGCCTAGGACTGTATATCAGTTAGCAATGTCTGCAGGAATTAATATTGCTATTGTTGTTGGTGCCATCAAGTTGGTTCCAACTCAGTCTTGTGCCATCCTAACAATTATTCTGATGTTCAAGGTCATTGTTGCAGCCCTGGTGCCAATCCATTTCAGCAAAGACCTTCCTTCTGCTTTGTCACTGCTCCTCCCCGTTACCAAGTATGATGCTCTTTTCCAGGAGTAGTGGCATCAAATCCATCTTCTCCTGGGGTGGGCTGGAAGGTTCACTTACCTTATCTGAGACTGGTGGGTGAGGACATTTCCAAAATGAAATACTAGAGTGCTATTACCAGAAATGGGGGGAGGAGGCATTCTGGGCATACACAGCCCCTCAAAGACCCATTATGAGTCCATTTCCCTTACACAGAGTCCCTGGGTAGTGCAGTTAGGACTTGCTGCTAATGGATAGGTGAGTGGTTTGAATCCACTCAAAAGTGGACCTGCTTCTGAAAACCCAGCTATTGCAAGCCCTCTGCAGCCCTGTTCTACTCTGACAGACATGGGGTCGCCATGAGTAGGAATCAACTCAACACCAACTGATGGTTTGAAAATACCATTCAAGTCCCACCATCCATGGAGCTCCTTGCTGTTCCCTCCCCTTTCTCAGTCTGCAGGGTTACAGTACAGGGGATGCTGTGATCAAAACACAGCTGATCTTGGGCCCCTCTTCTTAAGGATGTACAACGTCCCAGAGACAACTCAAAGATGCACACATGCAACTCTGACTGCAGTTACCGAGCAGCAAGTGAACACATGGAAAGGAGAATATAGCGCAGGTTCAATGTTTGTGGGCCTTGGCACCATGCTGAGACACATGTGAGGCCACATTAAGCTGGTATAGTGCTCTTCTGCAAAGTAGTGCTTTGAAGAAGCCTTTGTTGCTGGCCCTGGGAGATAGCGTGCTGCAATTGAAAGAGTATGAGTTAGATTCCACACAAACCAGACCCATTCCCCTTCCCTCTCCTTCCAGGGCAGGGATTTGCTTTCTTGTCAAAGTGTTTTCATCCAAAACGAAGCCCCGAAGCTAGGCCTCCCTGCCCTTGTCGTGCTGCTGTCTGCCGGTGCGGTTTGTGCATTTCTCAACAATGGGTGGCCAGGCAACTGCTCAGACATTTTGCTCCAATGATGAGGAAACAAGGCCAACTGAGGGTGATGGCGGTGGTGGGTTTCTGCATTGGGAGGAGGTGCAACTCAGGGACAACTGGTTCTTTGTGTTGGAAGCAGCTCAACAAGGCTTTCACTGATACATTGACATGGAATCAGCTTTCTGACTGGATACAGGTAAATTGGGGGAATAAAGCATTGAACAAAACCACTTTACTTAACCAAGATCTTATATAGCAACATAGGATTTCTGTTTATAGGGTCTTTTAAACGCCTTTCAATCATTTCATATGCTGTGACCTAACATGATTATTAACTGCTGCGATGCATTTGCTTAGGGAGCGTGGAGGCAATACAGCTTGTCTCCAGGGAAGCCTGTTTAGCAGTCCCTGGAGCTTTTAGGGACTCAGAAATTGTTCTGGCTCCATTACTTTGAAATGTACAGGACTGGTTCTCTCCATAGCTCCTTTCCCAACCCAAACATGTACAGATCAAAATTTCCCACTCAGACTTAGTAATGCTCAATTGCTCCGGTGCAAGACACGGTGGAAATTGGCATTTCTACAACCAATTAGAAGCTTTTTACCTCCAGATTTTTTCTGTTTTGGTCTGATGCTAACAGCTGCACTGTGTGCATTGGCCTGTGCTTTGCCTTGACTCTGAGTCCAGAGAGCTGGGCTTAAAGACTTCCTCACTCGGGGTTTCCATGTACAGCTTGCCCTGGAAGGCGCTTTGGCAGCCAGCACCTGTCAGGTGGGTCCCCGACACACGCAGACAAAGAACACCGCCCCATCCCGTGCGTGGGCTGTGGGGAGTCAGGGGATTATCGCTGGCGGGTTTTAAGAAGCAGATTGCTGGTCACGCCTTCGCAATCCTTCTTCATCTGGAAGCTCCCCTGACACCTGGTGAGCATGCAACCGTTCACGGATGGAGTGTGAGGCTGAGTGTGAGGTGTATTCACCCAAACAGGCATCAAACCCTGCATGGAATGTGACTCCTCGAGCACTCAACGACCCATTCCATCCTTTCCCCAGCCTTCCCATCCTGGCTCTTGACAGCATCTAACCTATTGTCCACCAAGGGATTTTGAGTCTTAGCAACCCCATATGTGACACTGGAACTTGAGGGGAGCATTTCTCTCAATCTTTCTTCCTGTGTGCCGCTGGGTGGGTTAGAACTGCCAACCTTGAGATTAGGGATTGAGCACACTTCTGACTGTCCATTGGGAGACTTTCATGGAACATCATGGAGACCCTGGGTTTCCAAACCTTGGGTTTGGCCAAGAAAATGTCACCCTAAGGCACTGAATAAAACAATACCCCACAATGTGTCACACATAAGAGCCAGTTCTTGCAGTCTCATTCTCCCCACCCCCACCTCACCCCTTTCTGGAAAGGTAGCAGAAGTCTTCGCTGTACCTTATGACACATGTCGCTTTCTCTGCTCTGGCAACCCTGGCTAGGAGAAGTGGCCAGCCTGCAATGAGTGGGAGAAGGGCATAATAAACCACTTTGGCTGGTGAGAGAAACACATAAGATTAAAAGCAAAATGGACCCTTACCTCTGCTTGCTCTCCTTTCCCAGGGCTGCAACCTGGCCCGATTTGTAACTGCCTGTTTAGTTCATGGCCCTCCTCTGATGGATGTCTGTTATTAAAGCGGATCAGGCCCTGAAGTGGCCATAGCAGAGGCGATTTCCCAGGGTGCCAGGGTTTGTTTAGTGTGGAGCTTTGCGCTGTGTTCAGCAGTCATCTTGGTCTAGGGATGGGGGAGAAAAGACCAGGGAAGCACTTAACATTCGTGCCCCTCATAATTTTTTCCATTGAATTTAAATGTGTCAAGGTGCTTTCCAATGTAGTTGACTTTGTTCATGCTATTCCTGCATGTGCCTATTAGTGTATGTATCTATAATCAGGTGGGGTTCTTGACCTGCTAGCTCCTCTCCCCTGCTGCTCTAGACCGCTGGCCAGGGCCTACAGGTGGCCAGAGGATGAAAGCACTCCACACTTTAAGTTCAGATCTGGATGTTATCTGGGGCTTGTCAAAAGACTCCATTTCTGGAGACTAGATGCATTTCAGAAGGACCCCAACACAGCTCACAAGGAAAGTTCTATGGGGGGAACTAGGAATGCAAAAAGTGGAATTATGAGCAAAACAGTGCTTTCCAAAAGCTATCATTTTTCCCCTCCTGGTGAGACCAAAGAGGGGATTGCTTTATTTTATGGATGGAACAAAACTAACTCGATCCTTGTAAAATTACTTTGGAAGAAGCTGTGCTGGGTGAATGTCCACTCTTCTCCGAAGGTTCTCCAGCCTTGCCCCCTGTTTCAATGGCAATGTCCTCCTGTCCACACAGACATTCACTGGATGGAGAGTCATTAGCCGAGCAAGGTCAAACAGCTTGTAGAACCCTGTGAAGCTGCAACTCCTGTCGTTGCAGAATGACGGTGCTCATCTCTGGCTGCCTATGGGGATCAATCCCCAGGGAGACTCTAAGGAGATATTGATACTCACCCTACCGCTTTTGGTTTGGATGTGACTTATGTGGGCAAGGCTCCCCATGTTTTTGTAAAGAGCTCTGCTGGTGTAGGGGGCTACACAATGAACTGCTACCCTTGGGGTCGGCGGTTTGAACCTCGCAGCTGGCCCACAGGTGAAAAAGTAGGCTTTCTACTCTTAGGAAGAAACCCACGCAGGCACCTCGACTCTGTCAGCTTGAGTTGAAATCAACTTAAAGGTGGTGCATTTGGTTTTCATGTGTGCAGTGCACATGCCCAGCCTTGGTTGAAAACCAGAGTTCCAGAACCTCCAAACACACTGTGTAAGAAAGGTTCATTTAATGTCAAACTGGGAAACACTTCAGAGGCAGGAGATGTCACCTGGAGTCATGCTATTCAACCATGCTAAACCAATGGCTGGACTAAGGATGGGGATTACATCATGATTGTGTCATCAAGACCCAAGTAGATGCTGACTCCTGGCTCCCACAGGGGCAGAAGTGTCTCTAAGGGGTTCCCATCATGTTGTGTGTCCTGAATAACATCCACCTCACCCAAGAGACACCCATCACGCTCCATACCGACCTGCATCAGCATTCTGCACACCAAGCGCCTTGTGAACTAGAGAAGGTGACGTGTGCACCTGCTCACTGCTCCTGCATGGTGATTTTTCCCGTGCTGTGCTAATTGACCGTGGTTCAGGTAATGTGTGAGCTTATGGCCCTTTAAATGAAAGCTAACTGAACTTCCACAAGTGTGTTATCACACGAAGACACAGATGTACTTTATGGTAATGGATAGTCTTCATCTAAGCCGTAGAAGAAATATTCTATATCCATAGTCCACACATGCCCCAGCAGCAAATCATGCCCTCTCTATCTCTCCAGCCAGTTTGACACATGGTGATCTTCTCTCATCTGAAGGTTGTGGAGTCACTGCACTAGCCCAGTACCTGACAGAAGATCCTTCCAGAAGCAAACCCACTGCTAACAAGTTGATTTCAACTCGTAGCTACCCTTTAGGATAGATTAGAAAAGCTCCCAATGGTTTCCAAGGCTCTCATCTTAACAGAATCAGACACTTCGGTATTTCTTTCCCATGAAGTGACTGCTAAGGTCAACCACAGAGCACTTAACCACTGCACCACTAGGGTTTCATAATAGAACATTAGCAACAATATAGAACTCAAACAATGGCCCTTGGGCCACATGCAGCCTGCTGAGGATATTTATCCAGCTGCCAGATTCTTTTGCCGCCATTGCCTGTCCTGCTTAGCAGCCGACTCATCCTGGACTCACAGTGAATTGGGTCATAGATTTTTTTTGCCTGTTTTTTAAAAACTATAGTCCAGCCCTCCAACAATCTGAAGGACAGTGAACTGGCCCCCTGTTTAAAAAGTTTGAGGACCCTTGAATAGATAGTTAGATAGATGATAGATGATAGATAGATAGTTAAAAGGGCAGGAAAGGGGTCTTTGGACTTGCTGCAAACACCAGTAGGACAAGAGGCACACACATTAGAACAGTGGTTCTCAACCTTCCTAATACTGTAACCCTTTAATACAGTTCCTCATCTTGTGGTGACCCCTTCCCTCCCCCCAGCCATAAAATTATTTTCATAGCTAATACATAACTATAATGTTGCTATTGTTATGAATCAGGAAACCCTTGTGAAGGGTCATTCAACCCCGAAAGGGGTCACAACCCACAGGTTGAGAACCGCTGCATCAGAGGCGTGTGGCTCAAGACCATCTGTAGGAAGGCAGCCTGGAGACATAGGTGAACTGCTTGAAAGTCCCACCAATGACCAGCACAACTGGGTCCACCTGTTTGCACCAAGTGCACATGAAGGAAATAGGTCAGCTATATATGATTTACATATAAGCCACCTGGATTTGTTTCCTTTCCCTACAATAATACTATATAACCATCCACCAACAACCCAAGTCGCTTAGGCTAGCAATCATTTCTCCTTGCCCCGGCCTGCTGTTCCAGGGTGGGCTGGCTGGGGAGCTCTGCTTCATTCTGAGTTGAACTGTGCTGGGCATCGGGGGCTGGCATTTGATCTGCCCAAGCTGAATGCCCAAGCTGGTGCCCAAGCTGAAAGTGATCCCTGCTTGTACCTGGCAATCCCTGCTTATTCCTCAAATACAAGAAATGTAAAAGCAAAAGTCATTTCAAGCTACTGCTTCTGTCATGAAGCTAACACCCTTGTGGCCAAAGCAAGTTACATGACAAAGTCCAACATCTAAATAGATACTGCAGAGAATCTCTCTGCATTGGAAAGGATGATTTTTTAAAATGAGCTAAAATTCACATGCCCTAAAGTAAACTGCGTCCAAATGAAATAACTCAGTGGCATTTAGTACATTTGTAATACAGTCGAACCACCACCTCGACTGCTCCCAAACATTCTCATGCCTCCAAAGTGGACGGCTTCAGTTTCTCCACATTTGTCCTCTGGCCCCCGCCCCTGGCAATGAGCAGCCGGTATTGGGTTTCTGGGGTTTATTCGGGAGATTTCCTCTAGATGATCCCCAGCAAATGGAACTTTGGGTGTCTGGCTTCCTTCAGGATAATATTGTGGATATTTATTCTTGTTCAAGCCTCTACCAGCACTCCATTCCTTGTTGTGCCTGAGTAATAGCCCGTTGTCAGTATATACCCCACTTCTATCCACTCATCCATCTACGTACCTTATGGCTGTTTACAGGAGTATGAATCTTTCTGAGCTGCCACAGGGCCCCAGAGAAAAACACCTTTCCTCTTTCCAATCATCCTACATTTTTCAGTCTCAGGGGTGCTGTGAGCTGAAATCAACGTGGCACCCGGCAGCAGCAGCTGCAAGAAGCCCAGGAACGAGGGAGGAGGGGATCGCATGTGCGAGCCACCCCACGAGCACTGGGAGAGGGGGAGGATTCATGTACAAAACGGGACTCGTGCTAGTGGAGGATGCCACCCATCCACCCGGAAAGGGGAGTTCAAGGCAGTGGAATGGCACATTGGGGCTGGAAGAAAAGGGCACCATCTGACATTGATCCTCTTTGGGAAGCTGTTACACATGCTGCTTCATGTCACTGAGGGCATCTCTGAGCAGCACACTCATTTTCCGTCACCTCGGTTTTCTGTGCCCAAAGCCACCCTGAGCAACCCACACCCCCGGCAAAGTTCTGTGGTTCACCCTTGGTTGCCATGTTTATAGGGGGAAACTCGGAGTCCTGGGGAGATAGCCCTCTACATGTGTGGGTTCTAGAGTCTCCTGGACCTTGACCCTTTCACTTCCTTACGGCGACTCTTCAAGGGGCCCCTTCTTACCCACCCCACTCCTCTCTGTATAAAACACACTTAAGTGATAGCGTCAGCTTCACTAGACACACCTGCTCGGTCATTAGCCACACTCCCTTCTCCCTCCATTCTTCTGGTTGTGCCAGCTAAAGTCACACATCCTTTGGAAGCAGACAAACTCATTTTCTCCTTCAGAGCAACCAGTGGGTTTGAACTGCTGACCTTTTGATGAGCAGCCCTGCACTTAATCACTGTGCCTTCAGGGCTTCAGAGAAAGTCTCCAAATTCAAACTCACAGCTCACTGCCCGTGATTCAGACAGCGCCTCCCCGCCTCCCCTCCCCCACCCCCACCCCGAGAGAAGAACTGCTCGGTACATTCGCCAGGGCTCTGATTCTTTAGAGAAGTAGGGAGCCTCATCTTGGTCACACGGAGCAGCTGGTGGTTTGAGGCTGCTGACAATTGGGTTAGCAGTCCACACATCGTCTGTTCTGCTCTAGGACTTCTTAAGAGATGCCGACCCACCCTTCCTTCACCAAAGCCATAACTCTAGCTAGGTCACTCCCTCTTCACGACAGTCCAATGAACACTCTCGTCAGATCCGTTGTTCGGATGAGGCGACCGAGGCCCGGAGAGGTTGAGTGGTAACATTCACACCATGAGTAAGTGGCAGAGCTGGGGCTCCGTGCAGTGGCTGGGCTGCAAAATCCAGCAAAACCACTTTTCCCTCATTTTAATTCTCACCCTTTTAAGCATGTCATCTAGTAGATTCCTAGAGTTGTACACTGACACCCCTATCTGATTTCAGAAGATTTTTAACCACCCTGCCCCCCCACCCCCACCACCCAGGAACCTGGTCACCTTTAACAGTCACTCCCACTCCCCTGTGCAACCACCATAAGCACCATCTACCCTCATCACCACTAATCTACCTTCTGCCTCTTTCTATTTCCCTATTCTGGGTCTTTTGTGACCACGTGGTATGTGGAGTCTTTTTGTGTTTGCATAATATTCCATTTTTATGGAATGACGTTTCTTCATTCATCAGCTGGTGAACATTGGGATTGCTTCTGCTTTGGGCAGTTATGAATAAGACTAATATGAATATCTGAGTTCTAGGTGCACAGAGGGCCATCATCTTTGCTGATTAGATTTCAAGGAGTGAATGTCAGGAGTTTCTCCTTTAAGGAACTTCTAGTTGTTTTCTAAAACGACAATATTATTTTACAATCCCACTCAGAAGGAACAAAGGTTTCCCATTTTACCACTCCTCACAATTCTTATTTTACATGTTAGTGCCCCTGTGGGTTAGGCAGTGGGCTGTTAAACAAGATCGGCAGTTCAAATCCAGCAGCTGCTCAGTGGGAGAAAGATGAGGCGGTGTGCCTCTGTGAAGACTTAGTCTCAGAAACTTTATCTCGGGTCACATACGTCAGAATTGACGCCAAGGGAATGATTTAGGGGAGTTTATATGAAGTATTATCTCATCTTGGTTTTGATTAATTTCTGTAATGACTACTGCTGCTGAGCATGTTTCCATGTGTTTATTGGCGATTTGTGTCTTCTTTGCAGAAATTCTATACTGTGTTTAATATATTTTTTGCAAATATTAAAATTACATTACTTGCCTTTTTATTGTTGAATTGTAAGAGTACATCTCATGTTGCAGATATAAATCTTTATCAGATATATGATATGTCAATATATTTCTCCCATTCTGTGGGTGGGTTTTTTTTCATTTCTTGGTAGACTCTTTTGATGGCTGGACATTCTTTTTTAATTTTGATGAAATCCAATATATCTGTTTTTTCTTTTTTCTTCTTGCATGTGCTTTTGATGTCACATCTTAAAAGCCAATCCTTAACCATAAGTCATAGAAATTTATACATCTATGTTGTTCTGAAAATTTATAGTTTTAACAAAACTTGTATATGGTGTAAGAGAGCGGTCTAATATCATTCTTTGCATGCATAAAAAGTTGTCTCAGAACAATTTGTGGGAGATAATATTCTGTCTCCATTGCTTAATCTTGAGACCCTTGTCAAAGACAAATTAACCATAGATAAAATGCATTTATTTCTGGACTCTCAATTCTAGTTCATTGATCTCTATGTGTCTTTATGCTGGCACTACAATATCTTGATTGCTGTTGCTTTGAGTAAGTTTAAAAACTGGAAAGTGTGAATATTCCATTGTTTTTCTTCATGTTAAATCATGTTTGATCTATTCTGGGTCCCTTTCATTTCATTTCTACCTCCCCACCCACCAAAACTCATAGGGAATCCATGGAACAGAGGAAACCTGCTCCTATGGGTTTACAAAGCTGTAAATCTTTTCAGGAGTGTAATACCTCATCTTTCTTCCATGGATTGGTTGGTACAGTCTAACTCCTGACCTTGTGATTAGCAGCTTAATGTGTAAGAGTTTTGATTGACTTAATGATACTGAGTTTGGAGTTACACACCCCACCCCTGACACACAGAGCTGCGATTGTGATAGCGGTTAGTTTTTATCTGTCAGCCAATGTAGAGAGCACTGCCATCCTAACAATATTGAGTCTTCGAGTCCATGGGCATGTGTGCAAACGTTGGATATTGAATAAGGAGGATCTAAGAAGAACCAATGCATTTGAATTGTAGTGCTAGAGAAGAATGTTGAGAGTACCATGGACTGCTAAAAGGACCAACTGATCTGTCTTGGAAGAGTACACCAGAATGCTCCTTAAAGGCAAGCATGCAAAGACTTCCTCTTACATATGTTAGATATATTGTCAGGAGAGGCCAGCCCCTGGAGAAGGACATCATGCTCAGTAAAGAGGAGGAGCACCAAGAAGAGGAAGGTGCTCAATGAACTGGGTACATGCCTGTATTTACACCTCTATACATGTATGCCCTTTGCCTCATAGTTCTTTCCTCTATTTCCTGTTACTTTCCTCTGTGCCACTATCATGTTCAGCCTTCATTCGGATTTCACATTGCTCCTGATCAAGCCCTACCAGGCCTCTTACACCCTTCTCACCATTGATTTTAGATCACATGTTGTTCCTTTGTCCCGGGGTTTGTTAACACCCACTTCCTTTCCCCTGCCTCCTCCTCTCCAATATCCCCCCAGGACCATCAGTCCCTGTTGTTTTCTCCTCCAGATTGTTTATCATGCCTGTCTTATCTAGATAGACCTGCAGAAGTAATAATATGCACAAAAGACAAGACGAAGCAAAACAAAGCAACAAAAGAAAACAACAACAACAAAAACCAAGAACACACCAAAAAAGTCTGCAAATAGTTCAAGGTCTTTTTGTTGATCTTTACAAGTGTTTTCTGGTGGACTCTGCTGGGGTGCCATGCCCTGGCTCCAAAGTCTATTTTTGGTATTCCCTGGGGACTTCATTACTCTATTCCCCTTGCTGTTCTGTTGCACACCCTTAGTGTTTCCCCTCAGTGTGGTGGGGTCAGATTAGGTGCAATTCCAGCACTGTGTCTCCAACATTGTTCCCCATAGGGTTATGTGGTCAGTGAAGGGTGGCAAGTCTCATAGTGGGACTGGCCCTGTGGTCCTCTCTGTGCATTGGCTGCTCTGAGTAGGAATATCATCCTCAGGGCTTGCTGGGCCAGGGTGTGCTCCACTCTCTCTTCCTCCCCCTTCATTTGCTCATGTGTCTTCTGATGAGACAAGTCCTTCTTCCTGAACTCTAGCTTTGGTGCTGTGCTCAGAAGTGAATTCTTCAGGGGAGGGGGGTGTTGGGGAGGGGCTGTCCGACCTCTTTATTGGCTCCCTGTTTCATGCTGGTATGTTGCGTTCATATCTTGTAGCACAGGTTGAAGTCTGGTCCCTCTTTCCCTGTAGAGATATAAACAATACCCTCCACTTGGGTGGATTAGTACGCTGTTCCCCCTCTACCCATGGTTTTTTTTTTATTTCTCCTCTGTTTAATTGGCTACCATACGTATCCTTGAATTTTGTCTGACCCCTATCTGGGCCTCACTCAAGGAATGTATGTATATAGTAGCTTTTTTCCTATGCCCCTTTTGCATTTTTTAAACTTTCCTTGGTGGACTCATTTCACTTAGCATAATATCCTCCTTTAGGACATGCTACATATAAGATCATGCCATCTGCAAAAAGAGACAGGTTGGCTTCTTCCTTTCCCATATGGATGTCTTTTATTATTTTGTCTTGCCTAATTGCTTTGCCTAAGAGTCCTAGTAGTATAGTGGATTACTAACTAGTTGGACTACTAAACACAAAGTCAGCAGTTCGAAGCCACCAACTAACTATTGGGAGAAAGATTTATAGTCTCAGAAACCCATGGGGCAAGTGGTAGCCTCCTATAGGGTCTCTGTAGTCAGAATGGACTCAGGGGCTGTGAGTTTCTTTACTTTGGCTAGAACTCCAGTATGATGCTGGGGAGACCTGGACATCCTTGCTTGTCCCTGGTCTAAAGAAGAAAACAGTTCCTTTTTTCCTCCTGGCAGTATGATATCGGTCAATGAATCTTCACAGATGCCCTTTGTCAGGTAGAGGAAGTTCCTTTCTGTTTCTAGTTTGTTGAAAGTTCTTACTACGAACAGATGTTGGAGTTTTGTCAAATACTGTCTCTACTGAGATGATAGTGTCGCTTTTGTCTCTCTGCTATTGATAGTGATGCATTACCTTGATTGGTTTTCTGATGTCAAACCAATCTTGTGTTCTTGGAGTACATCCCATTTGGTCATGATGTACATACCTTTTCTATATTGCTGGGTTCATTTTGGGTTCATTTGAAGATTGTTGCCTTGGTAGACAATGGCTGCCAATGACTTTGTCCACTGAGCATGCTCTGAGTGAGGCCACATAAAAACAAGTCCTGTGGGCCCGCTTATGGGCAATTGGACACCCGCTTACAGGGGAGTTGTGGGGAGGAGACGGACCAGTCAAAGTGCAGGGAAGTAGCGATGAGGCATACAACTTTGTTCTAGTTCCTGAAGGCTTCCTCCCCGCAACTATCATGGTCCCAATTCTACCTTACAAATCCAGCCAGACTGGATGAGGTACACTGGGAGAGATGGGGACTGGAAATGCAGGGAACCCCTTGGGGCTAGTGGTGAGAGTGGAGTTACCAGATTGGTGGAGAGAAGGTGGGGTAGAGAGAGGTAGGCAACTACAGGGATCTACAAAGAACCTCCTATCCGGAGGACAGACAGTGGAGGAGTGGGCTAGGGGAGATGTTGGGCAGTGTAAGATATGATAAAACAATGATAATTTATAAAGTATTGAGGGTTGGTGGGGGGAGGGGGAGCAAGGATGGAGGGGAAAGATCAGAAGCTGATATCAAGGGCTCCAGTGGAAAGATGGATATTTGGAGAATGATAATGGCAGCAGGTATGTGAAGGTGCTTGGCACAGTTATGTATGTACTATGAAAAGTACTATGAAAATTATGTACTATGAAAAGTGATGTACGAGCCCCCAATAAAATGATTGATTTAAAAAAAAAGAAGGTGGGAGGAAGGGGGAAAATGAGCTGACACCAAGGGCTCAGGTTTTGAATATGATGATGGCCATGTATGCACAAAGGTGCCTGACAGAATGAATGTGTGTATGGATTGTGAAAAGAGCTGTAAGGGCCCCTAATAACATGATAAAAGAAAGAAGGGCCAAAAATAAAAATACTAACCCTCCAGGAAATAATAGTAAAAAAAAAGTTCTGTAAATGGCTTTTCCCAGGAAGCTTCTAGCTGGTTACATAGTAACTATGTAGGGTGGAAAGGGGCAGCACTCGCAGGGATGAAGCCCTTTCTCAGGTTCCCCTGAATAGAAGACCCGCAGTCCTATCAGCGTGCATTTATCACTAGGAAATAGGGCTTTTGGGGAGTACCAAACCCATTAACTTCCCTCCCGCAGCTGCTAAAACAGTCCCGTTGCTGTGGAGTCGATGCCGCCAATGCCAACCCCAGCTGTGCCAGGCGAAAACCATGCCCCTGGGGTTTGCAGCAGCTGAGTTCTCAACGTAGCTCATCAGGCCTGTCCTTCAGGACAACAACTCCGAGGAGTGGAGGTGGGGAAGGGGACACCATCTCCTGCCTTTTCACTGGTGGCCGAGCACGACGGCCCTTTGTGCCACACTGGCACTCTCTCAACACCCCCACCCCCACCCCCCAATCCACCTCCACCCCCCACCAAGGTTGCTCAGCCACCATCACTGTTTCTTTATGGATCTTAAAAGAATGATTCTCAATGCTATCATAGAACTGGGGGGGGGGGGTCGTGAAGTGAGAATAGTATAAGTTAAAATGCTACAGTGTCTGCTTGCTATTCTTAGGAAGAACCAGCCATTTTCCCAAATAAATGCTCCTCAGGTTTTGCAAGCATTTGGGTAATTGCAAGAACTCTGCAGCAACAACAGCAACAAAAATGAACGCTGGCTACTTTTTTCTGGTATTCTCAGTTACTTTCATGAAGGAGCAGATTTGGGGAGGTATTTACTCCACTGTTCTGGAATTGCTTCTCCCAGCAATCTGGTCTTAACTGATGAAGGCACATTTTAGTACTCCAAAGTTTTCATTAGGAAGTGAGTGGAAATCTACAGGCTAGCGTGTCAGCTGTTCAGGGGGGACTCATGAAGTGGCTCAACTCCTTTCCTGTTGGTTGGGTTTAAGAAGAAGATATATGTGGCCTCTTGGCAGAGACCAAAGTTGATTTAACATTTCCCTGTGAGGTACATCTTCAACCTTGGGTTGTGTGACCTTCGTTCAGAGGTATTCTGATTTAATATCAGTGGCTATTTCATTTTTTCCCAAGCTTTCACGCCTGAAGACAGTGTCCCTGGGCATATGATCAGGTCCTTCCCTTTTGTTTTTATTTCTGTGTCAGTCACGTTACGAAGTATATGCATTTAAAAGCTTATAGGTTTTCATTTTCACATCTTTGAGCTTACATTTTCTTTCTCTTAAGAGTGCTGGGAGTATTTTTCTCTACAGTCCACTCTTTGTCCTTCTGTTACTTGAAACAATGTCCTGAAGAGGCACAGGGTGCCTGAACCATTTGATGAGGAAAATCAACTAATTTTCAGCAGTATTTTACTACATTTTCAAATCGGCTTTTTCCTGTTTTTGCCATCTCTTAGATGAACTAGCGGGGCCACAGGCTCTTCTGAAAAGAGGACACTGACTGTACCCTTTCCCTTGGTTTCCAAACATGTAAAAAATCCTGTAGATAGGCAAGTACTACGTTCTCTCCACTGGGAACATGTAGCCCAGCTACCAACCAGAATGACCACCACCCTTCTTGGCATTTGAGAGCCTAGATCTCCCACTGCTCCTTTGAATGCCTTTCTCTGCCTGGTGAGTTGGAGCAGGCTGGCTGAAGGACTGATCACCTTAAATGTTAATGCCCAGACTCAGTAGTATAGTTCGCCGAGAGTATGGCTGACAGTAGTGCCCTCACAAGAAGAACCTCAAAGACTGTTCCCAAAGGGTGTTGAGCACACTTTTTTTCAGAATACAGATGGTCTTTGACGCACAGCCCCTCTCTCGTGTACCTATCTCTTTGGCTTCTTTTGATGTTTTATTATTCATCACCTTCTTCTGATGAGTAAAGCAGAAAATGTGTTTTACGCAGCCCAGGTTGAGGCATTAATTGCCTCATTAGGAGAGAGCTGGTTTCTGTGCCAGTAACCCTTGGCACTAGGTTTTAGGAAAGAAAAGTGGCCCCTCTCCTAATTCTCAGTTAAGTTGTAGGCCAAATCCCATTAGAACAAACCCCAGCACAAGAGAAGCTTTGTATGACAACGGGATTTCCAAACAATGGCCCGCTCATTGCCGGCAACTACATCCTAGGCCTCCGTATGCACCAGGAGGGTTTTTAGCATGGAATTTGGTCACAGTTATGCTCAGAATCAGAATTACGACTTGGGAATGGTGACGTTACACAATGGCATGAGGACTAAGAGGTGACATTTGCCTTTCTGTGAACTCTGCCATCGGACAGCTGGGGCAGCTTGTCATAGCATGCAGATTCTCAGAAGGACACAGGAGGCTTCTAAAAACACCTGATCATCATGATCAGCAGCTCAGTTTCTTCTAGGAAGTGGTAGCTGCCCATGTCTGCCTCTAGCGCACTCCCAATATAGGGAATGCATTTGGAAATATTTGTTGAATGAAGAGGACGCAAGAACAAGAACATTTGCCTGTTTCCCAGGGTCTCTCAAGGGAAAAGTGCACTCAGTACATTGTCTTTCTGTGGCGGCTCAATTTTTAACTAGCATTATCCACAAGGCCAGTCTTTTAGTAGCCTACATATCACGGCTCTGCTAAACCCTTAGCATCATCACTGAACGAGTCCTGTCAGGGGGTGCAGACTCGATGTCAGAAACAGCACTGATGTTATGGACTGAGGAGTTGCATCTGTGAAGCCTAACACTGAGCTCCTTGTGGCCCACCTACAGACCATCTCGGGGAGATACACAAATCTGTCTGTCAGATAAGGACATGCTATCTTCACTTGGGACTTGGCCATCCCCAGTTGTGCTGGTTGTGAGCCAGTTACCCTGGCTATTCTGCAGAAATAAAAGTACTTTGACAGTGAATCCAAGGACTAAGGGCTATGAGAACCATAGCTTCCACTGCTCAGAGTGCAGAAGACCTAGGTGGTGCCCTGCTACCACCCCCAGCCACTATGCTCAGGATCACAAGAGACAGAACCATACATCCAAGCCACTCCACTCCATCTGATTCCTAATAAATGATATTTTTTTATCCATGTTGACTCCAATTTACGGAGTGCATTTTTCCCTTTAGAGACTCTGGGAAACAGGTGAATGTTCGTGTTTCTAGTGTCTTCTTCATTCAACAAATGTTTCCCAAATGCATCTCCTGTATTGGGAGCCTGGGAGTATGCTAGAACTGCTTCTCACAGTTTCTGAAATTATAAATCTTTGTGGAAGCAGATGGCCTTATTGTTCTCCTGCAGGTGGGATTGAACTGCTAATGTGGCCATTATCAGCCCAATGCCTACTAGAGCACCTTAACCTTAACCTAGACAGAGAAGGAAAAGAATGTTGAACAACATTCAAAACCATCATACTGGTATGCTAGAGACCAGTAGAATGCTTGAGACTGTGGCCCTGAACCCCTTCAAACCTGAAACTGAACCATTCCCAGAGATCGACTTTCAGGCAATTGACTGACAGGCCTGGACTGTGAATCGTAACACCTGAAGGACTGTCAACCACTTGAGACCAAAAGGCAGAGCTTGCCCCAAAGCAAAGCTCAAAAGGTAGGAAGGTCGAATGGCAATGAGGAATCAGGGAGGACCTTGAGTGTGAGGGGAAGAGTGTTGTTACATTGAGGGGATGGAGACCAGTGACACAAAATAAAATGCACGTCAATTGTTGTATGGAAGCATAATTTGTTCTATAAAGTTTCATCCAGACTATACTTTTCCAGAGTATGTTCATGACAACAAGTATTACTGATCATGATAACCACAAATTCTGACATTATACTTTTATGTCCCAAGCATTTAAAGATTATATGTACTTTCTAGACCAGGAGTCCTCAAACTTTTTAAACAGGGGGTCAGTTCAATGTTCCTCAGACCGTTGGAGGGCTGGACTATAGTTTAAAAAACAAAAAACTATGAACAAGTTCACTGAGTGCCTAGGATGAGTCGGGTGCTAAGCAGGATAGATAGCAGTGGCAAAAACACCGGGTAGGCTGGATTAAAGTGCTTGGCGGGCCACATGTGGTCCACGGGCTATAGTTTGATGATGCCTGTTCTAGACAATGATACTCCCAGTTATCTCCTGTTTTTTCTCTATTCCAAATAAGAATATAGAGGTACAGAGATTTCTAGCATTTGGTCCAGCTATTAGGCATCACATAGCAGAGTATGAACATGAAGCCAGGCAATTGAATTCCTATTCCATACACTTTTCTTTTGTACTTCTCACCTGGAAATAACCTAAGATGTGACATTATATGGGGATGTTTTCCCAGGATTCTCCACAAACAAGGACCTAGCACTCACCATACACCAGGCACGGGGATCACAGGGTAGATACTTGTAGCTAAGACCTCTGCCCTCTCCAGTGACTCATTGTGAATGTGCAAGTTGAGAGAAATGAAGAAAGAAGGGGGCTGGACTCCACAGGGTTGCATAAATGGCTATGATCAGGGGAGATCTACAGGAAGGACGAGGCAAGAGGTCAGTGGAGAGGGCTGCTTCACGCACATGGAAAGCCTACTGAAGGCCAGGGGGCCTGTGGGGGTGGGGGGCATGGCATCTTCAGTCGCAGTTGGTGAGGAGGGTGCATGGAGTACTCTCAAAGCTTCTTATGGTCCTGGCACTGCCACAAAACCAGTTCTCAGTGCTCTCTTACCAGAGGTAGTTTGCCGAGTGTGCGCATGCTCTTTCCTGGCTGCGATGGCGGGGGAGGGAAGGGTGCAATAGTGCAGCAACTGTTTACTTTCAGCGTAGTGTGCAGATTCTTGTGGGAAGATCTGATGGGAAAGTTAAGCTTCTTGCCGTGGGATGCACAGCCTTGGCTCGCAGTTGAGCAACATGCATGGTGCTTCATCAAGCGAGACAGGGCCCGTCTGCAGAGCACACATGTTGTCTTCCACAGCGACCAGCCCCCCAGGTAATCGTCGCAGCAGTTGGCTCAGAAGTTCTGCAGAATTTGAGCCATCCTGGCCTGCAATTTTGTCAAATCCCATTGCACTCACACAATCGAAAAGGAAAGCAATATAGATAATATATGAGCACACACACTCACACACATCTATACTAATTCGTCAAAGAACTTAGTGCATTTAAACTTTTAAATTTTGCTTTCTTTGTAACAGAATCAAAAATTAGTTGGGAAATATTCCCAGTGGTCTTTTGAACACTGCATCACACTGCACAAAGGTTAGTATTGACCTCTTGAAGCATGGAGTGTTTGATGAGGTTGGCAAATAATGCTACAAAGAATCTACGGCTTGATACATTCCATTGGGGAAGAATCCCGGTGGGGGTGTTATCCAGCTAGAGGGTGGTCTTGCAGCGAATCAGAGACAGGGCCCACCCCCAGGGCAGCCACTATACTCCAGGTTAGGGTTTAACAGCTCTGGCCCCCGGGGTCAATCTGGCCCTATGCCTGTTTGTATAAATGAAGAGATTTGAAACACAGCCATGCTTAGTCATTTGAGTATTGTTGCTATGGCTGCTTTCAGGGCAAAGTTGAATGGTTGCAACAGAGCCCAGATGGCCCACAAGCGCTCGAAATACTTTTACAGATAAAGCTTGCCAATTCTGGCTCCAGAAGAGTGCTGCTCAAACTCCAGGCTTAAGAATCTGCTGCTGGTCTGGGGGCTTAAAGGCTTGAAGATAAACAAGCAGCCATCCAGCTGAGAAGCTACAAAGCTCACATGGAAGAAGCACACCAGTCTGTGTGATCACGAGGTGTTGATAGGATCAGGTATCAGGCATCAAAGACTCAGAACAAAAAAATCATATCATTGTGAATGAGGTGGAGTACAGAGTGGAGACCCAAAGCCCACTTGTAGACAATTGGACGTCCCTTTACAGAAAGATCACAAGGAAGAGATGAGCCAGTCAGGGTGCAATATAACACAATGAAACATACAACTTTCCTCTAGTCCTTTAATGCTTCCTCCCCCCATCCTCCCTATATGACCCCAATTCTACCTTACAAATCCAGCTAGAACAGAGCATATATATGGGTACAGATAGGAGCTGGAAACACAGATAAACCCCTCCACACCCTTATTATGAGTAGCAATACCAGAAGGATGAAGGGAAGATGGGGGAGAAAGGGGGAACTGATCAGAATGGTCTACATATAACCTCATCCCTGGGGGGTGAACAATAGAAAAGTGGGTGAAGGGAGAGATTGGTCAGTGTACAACATGAAAAAATAATAACAATTTATAAATTAGCAAAGTTATGTGAGAAAGGGAGAGTAAGGGAGGGAGGGAGGAGAAAATGAGCTGGTTGCAAGGGCTTAAAAAGAAAATGTTTTGAAAATGATGATGCCAACAAATGTGCAAACGTGCTTAGCACAATGGATGGATGGATGGTGATAAGAGCTGTAGGAGCCCCCAATAAAATGATTTTTTTAAATTCTCTGCTTTTCTGATCCACTGAGCCTGGGTGGGGGTTGCAATGCAGTCTTTCTGATGAGCTTCCACATCATGTTAATGCTACTAGACTTCAGACCATCAAAGGTGTAGAAATTCATCGACCTGGTGGGATTGTCTTGTTATACATGGTGGGTAAGAACAGAGTTCAAGGTCCATTCTTAACATTTTTTTCCCAGTCAAAAAATGCATGTCCTTAAGCTTCAATTTGGTGGAGTACTGTGCATTAATTTTCTATCATGAACTCTGGCCTGTAGGATGGATTCAATCATTATTAGCACATACAAAAAACCCAGTTGCATTGCCCGGGTCTGTTGCTCTTGTTAGGTGTTGTTCAGACGCTTCTTATATACAACAACACGATCTGTTCCTATGCCAGCGTGGTAGTCATTGCCATGTTTAAACCCATTGCGGCAACCACTATTAGTCTATCTCATTGAGAATCTTTATCCTTTTCAACTACCCTCTACCTGACCTAGAAAATGATACCTGTCCCAGAGACACAGTGGCCCTTCCTAAGAACATGTTCAAAGTACTTAGGATGGGCCTCACTAGCGTGCCTTCCTAGAAGCATTTTGGGTGTACTTCTTCCAACATAGGTTTGTTTGTTCTTGCAGTAATCTTCACCAAAGCCATACTTGAAAGGCATCTTCAGTCTTCCTTATTCCTTAGTCTTCTTCACATCCTGTATTCATCAGCCAGCATTTGCATGCATATGAGGCAATTGAAAATACCTTGGCTTGGGTTGGGCATGCATTAATCCTCAAAGTGATGTCTTTGTTTTATTAACATTTTAAAGAGATTTTTTTTTGTTGCAGCATATTTTCCAAATGCAATACATTATTTAATTTATGGATTTTTTATTGTATTTTTATGCAAAATTTAGGATTACACACCCCCCACACACACACTTTGACCTTCAAATCAGTCCTTGGAAGTCCCCTTTGCAGCAAGTATTTATCTACATCTTTTGAGCCCCAAGAGGCCCATTTTTTGTTGAAAGGAATGATTATTTCAACTTTAAATTCAGTTGATTTTAAAAATGGAGGTTTACCTCACAGTCAATATTCAGGTCTTATTATTAAATAGTGTTTATAAATCTCTGATCTCCTTTACAAACTGCCATTACTAAACATTTTATATTTTAAGATACATTAAAGAATTCAAGTACTTGGTTTATATTAAAGTATCACAGTTATCTGACTTTGTTCACTTATCCACCAAAGAAAAGGTCCTTTCAATTTCTGTTTCATAATTCAAATAACTACCAAAATTTGCACATAAATAATCCTAATCTTTAGATATGACTGAGTTCTCTAGAGGAGCAAAACTAATGTGAGAGAGAGAGAGATGGTTAGAAATTTTTTGGCAGTTGGTAAGTCCCAACTTCATGGTTCAGATATCAGGGAGAGACATTTGTGACTCCCAGAGTTGTCAGAGCTGATGAACCCACAGGGCTGAGAGAGTTGCTGAATTTTAAAATTCTAAAATCTACAGTTCAGACAGCAAACCCCTGGTTGGTGTCTCAAGAACCATAGGTCAGAGAATGAAGAATCAAGTAAAGAATCCCAAAAGAGAGTGATTTGCCAGAACATACATATATGTGGCAAAAAGATTTGCCAGAACATACATATATGTGCGTGTATGAGGGTGCATGTGTGTGTGCACAAATATGCATGTACACACTTGTATATGTGTCTATACCTGTACATATATGATGCAGGAGCCCTGGTGGCATAGGAGACGGGCTGTGGTCTGCATGGACAGCAGTTTTACACCACCAGCAGCTCCCCTGGAGAAACACTGGGCTCTCTCCTTCCGTAAAGAGTTAGGATCTCAGAAACCCACGGGGGTTCACTATGAGTCAGCCCTGGTTCTATGGTGGTGAGTTTGGTTCACAGTGAATGTAGGTCACCCCGAGGAAACGGACTGACTTTCCACAGATTGCTTTTCAATCGATCACATGCTGCATCAAATCACAGCAGTCGTGGCAGAGCAGTCAAACCACTGAGTTTCTGCCAAACCACTGAGCTTCACAGCCTAGTCATGTCAACACCTAGCATTAACCATCACAGATAGACAACATAGACGCAGATGGAGAAGACAGATGATAGATAGAGCATGAGATAAGCAACTGCCTCTGACTCAAAATCTGCACATGGTGGCCTTTTATATAAAGCTGTTGACCATTCCTACACCATCCTCACTCTCGCTATCCTGTTTGAGTTCAGTGTTCTGACTACTGTGCCAATCCATCTCATCAAGGATCTCGCTTGTCTTCACCAACTATGACCTTCCTCCTCTAGCAATTGATCCCGACAAATAGCATGTCCAGAGAAGCCATTTGTATAGTAGCATAGTGGTTAAGCATTGGGCTGATAGCTGCAAGGTCAGCAATTTGAAACCAGCATCTTCTCTGAGGGAGAAAGAGGAGGCCTTTTCTTCCTGTTAAGAGCGACAGTCTCGGAAATCCACAGGGGCAGTTCTACCCTGTCCAATCGGGTCACTGTGAGTTGGCATAAACTAAATGGCAGTGAGTTTGGTTTCTGAGAATGACACGTTGAAAACAAGTTAGCCAGACAGTGTTCTGTTGTGACTCCTATGGTTTCCACTGCTAATTTTCACAAGTTAGTCACCAGGCCTCTCTTCCTAGCCTGCTTAATCTAGAAGTTCTGCTGGGAAATGTCAGTCATGGGTGACACTGTCAGCATTTGAAATACTAGTGGTATCACTTTCAGCAAGCAAACTGACTAGAAAAAGGGTGGTCATGAATTTTAGATGGACTTAAATATCCTAAGAGTATAGCTAAACTTTAAAAGATTTCTGTATAAAATCACAACTATAAATCAGTTGCTGAATTCACACTTCTATTGAGTTGATTCAGATAGCCTCTTCTTTTTGCTGGTGGTTTTAAACTGCCAGTCTTTGCATTAACGGTCCATTGTTTACCAGACAGCTCTTCTGGGACTCCTAAGTACTAAATTAAAGATCTTAAATTAAAAGTGTAAGAAAATCAAACCAAATCCATTACTGTCAAGTCCATTTTGGCTCATAGTGGCCTTCCAGAATAGAGTAGAATTATCCTAAGGGGTTTCCAAGCCTGTAAATATTTCTGGTAAGAAATTGTCATATCTTTTCCATCGAGAGGGTTGGCGAGTTAAAACCACTGACCCTTCCATTAGTAGCCGAATGTGTAATCAGAGGGTCTCCAGAGACCCTCCATTAGTAACCGAATGTGTAGTCACGGAGCCTCCAGAGATCTTTTCTGAAATTATGAGTGCAATCCAGTATTTGGTATTACTTGCATGTTAAAATAATTAGAATTTTACCTGTTATGAACATATACAAATGTTCTTAAGACTAAAAAAGAATGTTTGCAGGTATGGTTCTCTTACATGTTTGTTTTTCATTATCCATCTTACCTGGGTTAAAAGATGTTAACCCATTAAGGAAACATTTACCATTTTTAGTAAGTAATTAGGGGGGAGGGGTGTTTTTGTCAGTTAGTTGAAAATCTATGGTAACCAGAATTTCGGGTAGTGTGTATATATCTAGACTCATGTACCTCATGCTGTTGGGACACCCTGAGTCCTAAATATGGCTACTATGCCATTGAGTATGTGCACTAATAAGTAGTTGGTCAGGTAGCATAATTATGCTCCTTAAATGACTGCGAATACTGAAGTCTAGAATGTTTATCTGCAGCATGTTTATTTGTTCAGGTATTTCTTTGTCTCCTACAATATGTAATGTGTTAGTCCAGGTAGACTAATGAAACAAATTTTTAAACATGCATATGGATATAAGAAGATGGTTTATATACAAGAGGAATGGAACATTGAGAAAGCATCCCAACCCAATCCAGTCCAAGTTCATAAGTCCAATATTAGCCCATATATGTGATACCAGTCTATAAGTCCCCTTCCGACTTATGAAGCACATGCAGTAGAAGCATCCTGGTGCTGGCAGAGGTCTCCCTATGACTCCTCATTTCCAGGGTTCAGGATACATCAGCACTATCCATTGGCGGCAGAAGCATCTCAGTGCTGGCAGGAGTCTCTTTGTGGCTTCTCTAGCCCCAGAGGTCTGGTTCCATATGGGACAAGCCCATGTGACTTCTCCTTAGGTTCCTCCAAGTGCCAGGACTCAGGATCTATCAGCATGCCACCATCTTGTCTTGTCTTGGCTGACTCACGTCTATCTTCTCCAACTGGGAAATACTGCTAGACTTCCCAGAGTTCTCAGGAGAAAGCCATGCCCACACAGAGGTCTCATTGGCTATCTCCAGATTGACAGGCCAGAGTCCACCTCTAGACTCCCAATCATGAAAATGACAAATGAGTATATGACTGCCACATGTAAACTCTAGTTAAATTTGAATTTGTTGGAAATGCCATCTTTTCAAAAATGTCTTCTCTTAGCACCAATATTTTTCTAGATTTTAAAATGTGAACCCATTTTATTTTTGATATATATTTAAAAAGCATTATATTAGAGACTCTTACAGCACTTATAGTAGTTCATACATCCATTGTCTCAAGCACATTTATATAGATGTTGCCATCATCCTTTTCAAGACATTTTCTTTGTACTTGAGCCTTTGGTACCAGCTTCTCATTTTTTCTCTCCCTTCCTCATGAACCCTTGATAATTTATAAATTATTGCAATTTTCTTATCTTACACCAACCACTGTCTCCCTTCACCCACTTTTCTGCTGTTCGTCCCCAGGGGTAATAGGTCAATCATTGTGATTGGTTTTCCCTTTCTCCCCCACCTTCCCCTTACCTGCTACCTTAATACTTAACATATAAATATATGTACATAGACCTATCATTATATATAAATATATTTATATATGTACTTGCCTATATCTATACTTCTATAAATGTCCTTTGCCCCCTAGTTCTTTCCTCTATTTCCTTTTCTTTTCCTCTTATCCCACTATCATGTTTAACCTTCATTTAGTTTTCAATAATCCCAGCTACATTGCACTTTGTCAAGCTCTAGCAGACATTCTATGCTCTCCTCACCATCTGTTCTAGATCATTTGTTTTTCCCTTGTCCCTGGGTTTGTTGGCTCCCCTTTTCCTTTCTCTTAACAACTTCTCTCCACAGTCCCCCAACCCAGAACTGTCAGTCCCATTGTTTTCTGTTGGGGATTATTTATGTAGATAAACATGAAAAAAAAATTCTATCTTGATGAATACATAGTCACAACTTCTAGGCACATCCTGCCAATGGCCTTGACTCAGATCTTAGACTCTTTGGTGCTAAAGACAATGAGTGCACTTAAATTTTATCCTTATAAGCTCTTTGGTGAACCCAAAAGTAAGATTGGAGAAGGGCCAACTCTCTCATTTTTAGGACAAGAAAAAAGATGTTTATGGGGAGGCTCAAGTTCAATTTCAATCATAGACTGCCTAAACTATTTCTTACTGTGTGTAAAACAGATTTGTGGCCAGTCATGCTTGAGAAAACAATGTTATTCACAACTCAACTGCCACCAAGTTGATTCCACCTCATAGTGGCTCTTTGGGACAGAGCAGAACAGTTCCTGTGGATTTCCAAGACAGTAAACCTTTACGAAAGCAGAAAGCCTCAACTTCCTCCCAAAGAGCAGCTGCTGGTTTCCAACCACTGACCTTGTGGTTAACAGCACATCTTGTAAGTCACTGCAGTTCCAGGACCCCCTCTTTTCTAGGGAACATTTTATAGACGTGTAACATAATTGGGATTAGAGAATTGACACAGGATGAGTATTGTATTTTTTTGCCTGTAGTTTATTATTCAAACAATGGTCAGCTTGTGGATGATAATAATTCAGAGGAAGGCATTCATTTACAGGATGCTTGGCCCCAGCCATTGGATGCTGGGTATCCAGGTTAGATGTTCCCACAGGAACAAGCTTTTCTCCAATTGGATAGAACATCATGAACACCCTGAAACATTTTCTCTTCTTATCAGAGTTTGCCCCATTAAAGATAAAGTTTTTTTAAGCTCAAGCTAGTCAGGAAGAGAATATTTGAATTCTGTCTTTTCCAATGTTCATCTGCAGAGGATCAATATATACAACATAAAGGTAAGAAGAATTTCTGGTGGGATTTTCATCTACTCCTATCATACCTAACAAAGACTCACCTGCCAAGAAAGGATTCATTTTGTAGTTTTGGGTTAAGGAAATGCTTTACTCACACTTGGATGCTCATGACTTTTAACCAATCAAAAGGCTGTGACGGACACAGTGTCTGCAGCAGTGGGCTCAAACCTAACAACTGTGAGGCTGGCATGTCTCCTTCGTGGTATGTGAGGTGGCTAAGACTCAGAACCAATTAGCGGGTTCCTAACAATAACAACAGCAATGCATGTTGAGGATTAAATTGTGTCTCATAAAATATATGTTGGATCCTGAAGTCTTCCTCCCCCCCATACACACACACACAACCATCATGGTCCCAACTCTACCTTACAAATCCAGATGGACTGGAGAATTCACACTAGTAGAGAAGGGAGCTGGAGATATGGGGAAACCAAGATGGATGGGTCCCTTCGGGCCAATGGTTACATTGGAGATACTGGAAGAGTAGCGAGATGGAACCAATGGCAAGGATATACATATAAGCTCCTATTTGAAGGATGGGCATCAGGGGAGTGGGTTGGGGGGTAGGTCGGGCAGTGTACGATATGACAGAACAATAACAATGTATAAAATATTGAGGGTTGGTAGGGAGGAGAGAGCAGGGGAAGAGGGGAAGGGATGGAAAAGCTGATACTAGGGGCTAAAGGGAAAAGGTGGACAATTGGAGAACAATAATAAAATTGGACATGTGAGGGTGCTTGACACAGTATGCTTATTTATGTATTGTGAAAAATGATATATGCTCTGCCAATAAAATGATTAAATAGATATAGATATATGTTTGATATAGATATAGGTCCTTGTAGTCCTGTTTGAAACAGGGTTTTCATTGATATATTCATGAGGATAGACTATGCATGTCCTAAGCCTATCCACTTCCTCTCTTTTTTTAAATACTATTTTGTTTTGTCTTGAGGGAAAGTCTAACAGTAGATTGGCTTCTCATTTGACAAGTTTTGACACGTTCTGTAATGTTGGTTGTATTTTCCACAGTGTCAGCAGTCTCGTGATTTGAATTCTGATTGTTCTGGTTCCATGAATCGAGCTTCCCTGCCCCTCCACCTTCTCACCTAATCAACTCTGAGATATAAAAAGAGGAGGTTAAATATAGATGCACAAACAATGAAAGACAGATGCTATGTGAGGATTATAAACCAAGGAACTGGAAATTGCCCAAGATCACCTTCAAAGAAGGAAGCAGGCAAGGCAGGATCCTGGATTCAGACTTCGAGTCTGTACAGCTGAGAAAGTAGATCACTTTCCTTTACCACGCTCTGCATTATGATCTTCATAGCAGTGGCCCTTGGAAACTGAGATGCGGCCTTATTGGTATGAATGTACTTTTAAGGAAATGAAGAAATTATATTTCTGTTCATGCTGAAGATTACATCTCTTCTCTTCAGCACCATCTCCTCTTGGACAATGGTACAAGATATTCTTTCAAATGATATATGCATAGTTGATAGCTTGTGTGTGTGTGTGTGTGAGTGAGGGGGGGGGAGAAAGAGAAAGAGAGAGATCATTTTCAGAGGACACCATCCCACACATCTCCTTTTGTTGGGCATCAGGAGTCCTACTTGAATTTCATAGTCTCCCTTCCCAGCTGCAGCCTGTGTCTCATTGTCTTTGTTTCAAAGCTTGTTAGAGTAAAACCTTTCTACTTTCCTGTTTGATTCCCAGCATCGTCATTGCTGCTCACAATATTTCAATGCTCTCTAGTTCTGGGAGTCTTGGAAAAACTATGGAAGTGCAGTTGAAGAAAGAGAACACATGCTTCACTAAAACTTTAAAAAATATCATCTCCTTAGTTTTAAGTGGAGTTCAAAATTCAAGTTCCTAAGTTAGCACTTAGAATTTGAAAAACACAATAGCGTTATCATCAGGACCTAAGTCTAGTTCTTTATGTCCCAGGGAAATCTTCCTGATTAAAGTCTCATATACCCCTGCTTCATCTTCTGGTCTCTATTTAAAAAAAGCAAAAGAAAGAAATCCATTGTCAATGAGTATATTCCAACAGACCATAAGTTAAGTGTGTGGAGACTAACCCAACATTTGGCAGGGCAAACACACCAGCTGTTCCTCAAGGGGAAGACGTGCCCCTCTGCTTCCATGCGGGTGGACCACCTTGGCCATCCAACAGGGCGGCTCAGCCCTCGCCCTCAGCGTCACCATGAGCTGCTTGCTCCTGTTTCGTTGTAATGACGTGGTGTGATAAAGGCGCCCCTATCACTCTTACGTGCTATAATTTGTTGGTGTTACTTGACATAGACTCAGCTCCACCTCCTGGTTGCAGTCATGCTGTATTCTCCTTGTCTCCTGCCATCCCTACCGGCACAGCACTGGAGACTCACAGTGCTTTCATTGGTTGATTTTCAGAAGCAGGTCACCAGTCTTTTTGTGAGCCTCTTCCTACAGTGTCATATGGAATCTATTCTCTGATCCAGTTCCCATGTTGAGTTCGGATTCCCAATGGACAGTAACTGTTCTGTAGTCTAAGGTGACCAGACGTCCCACTATTTAAAACTGTAACAACGTCCCACAGCATTTTAAAATTAAAATAAATAGGGCTGACCCCTGGTGGCGTAAGTAGTTGAGTGCAGGACTGCGGTCCGCGGGCTTGGCGGTTCAAATCCAGCGAGGCTGTCAGGAGCAGCACTGGGTAGCGCCCACGACCACCAGAGGCAGTGATGCCAAAAAAAATTAAAATAAATATATTGCAATACTATTTTTGTGTTCTATGAAAATTTTTGTTGCTCCATATAGACCAAATTTTTAAGCAAGAAGCCTCCCTCCCCCTGGTCAATGGTGCCCCACTTAAAATCTGGTCACTTTACTTAGTCATATGTCTGTTTTACCCATTCATTTAATCTGTATTTATTCAATAAACCTACTAGATGTCATAGCAACCCTACATAGGGCCTTGACGGCTATAACTGGTGGTGTCATGGGTTATGTGCTTACCAGAGGTCCGAAACTTGAATGCGCCAGTTGCAGCAAGGAAGGAAGATAAGAAAGAAGACAAGACTTTCTGTTGCTTTCAGGAGTTACGCCTCAGACACCCACCTGCAGTTCTGTCCATAAGGATGACAGGAATCAGAAGTAACTGAGCGGCAGTGAGAGTTTCTTACTAGGTAGCAGACTCTACATGGGCTCTGCGATTACAGTGAGGGGTAAATAAAGGATAAATGGGGAGGGGGACAAAACAAAACATAAATGCTATCATGGTAGTTAACTATTCTTCATGGCTAGATCAACATGGAGCAGATAATTACACTGTTATTTAGTTGTTCTCAAATTATCTCAGTGTGAGTATTGTGTGCTGTTTAATGCAGTGATATTCACTCCGAGGCCGGATGATTGGGAAAGCTGGTCATAGTCGAGAAGGTCTGAGGTCCACTGAGATCGTTTGACTTGAGGTAGCTGGCAGAGTTGGTCAAGCAGGGTTAGGGCAGCGCTTCTGTGTGTTTGTCATTGATTTCAAGATATATTCTCTGGAAAGCTTTAAATATCAGATCGAAGAACAAGAAAGCAAACACAACACCAGGGAGTGATTAAGGGTTCTCCAAAGTCCTTCTTATCTGTGCGCAGTCAAATGCATGTGATTGAAGTCCTATTTTTTCTGCAGTTTTGTGTCTGTATTGATTGATTTTGTGTGTGTGTGTGTGTGTGTGTGTGTGTGTACTTTTAACATTTCACTCCCTTTCACACCTCTCTGACTGCATGTCAGGGTTTGGTCTCATAATTCAGATGTGACCGCATAGGTAGAATTCAGCTCTCGAAAATCTCACACCTACGATAAGGACAGGTGCTGATGAACAAGAAGCAAGAGACTGGAGGGGCGGATCCAATTTTGTGTTGCACAAGCCTTAATCCCAGCTCCGCCCCAGTAATAATAGATCTTCCTCATCATGAGAAGTGACAGCCAGCCGCGCCAGGGGTCGGAAGCACCAGAGGATAAGTGATTCTTCGTATACTTTTCATCAATTGGTACTAAAAATTTTATCAGCCCATTTCTCTTAGTCTGTTAATATCCGGATAGCAGGGAGGTCTCAGGAGGCCTTTAGGCAATTGTAGAAGCCTGAGCCACAAAGGGGAACATTTTCCATCTCGTCCAAATGAAGAGCCATCATTCCAATGTAGAAGGAGCCTGGTGCTGGTGCACAGAGGAACAGCCCACGGCGAGAAGAGGCCTGGTTCTCAGACTGCCAGGCACACTCCCCACCCCCCACCCCCCACCCCCAGGTGTCCGCACACTCACACTGTCTCCAGGTGTAGCCCTTTCCTCGCCCAGGTCTGGCAGAGGCTGATGCTTGAGAAAGTGTTTCCAGATGTACTCAGGTTCTGACATCTTAAAAGATGAGAGCGGGCTTGTAGGAGCCTCTACAAGTGGAGGGCTGACTACGCTGCACCCTGGCCTGGCATCATTGCCTCGTGGCCATATGCCTGGTCTAAATCAGTGGTTCTCCACCTTCCTCATGCCGGGACCATTTCATACAGTTCCACATGTTGCGGTGACAGCCACCCCCGCCCCCGACCATAGAATTATTTTCGTTGCTACTTCCTAACTGTCATTTTGCTGCTGTTATGAATCAGGCAACTGTTGAGAAAGAGTTGTTTGACCCCTAAAGGGGTCACGACCCACAGGTTGAGAACCACTGGAAATACTCAAGAACATTGTTGTTTTAATGCTTCTTGTTCTGGCTGGGGCAACTGAAAAGTCACCTCAATTCCCTGGGTTCAAATAGTTATGCACTCACCTTCTAACTGTCAGACTGGAGGGTCCAACCTACCTCAAGGCACCTTGGACGATAGGCCTGGGCATCTGTTTCCAAGAGGCACCACCTTGAGAACTGTCGGGGCAGGCCTCCTCTGCACACACGAGGCTGTCGTGAGTCAGTGGGCTCAGTGGCGGCTGACACCGTCGACCTCATGTGCAAGCAGAAGAAAGGCCACCCGGGAGCTTGAGTGTTGGCTCAACCGAGCAATTCTGGCAACAGAAACCATTGCTAGTTCCATAAAAAAAAAAATTGTGGGTCCTTTTATTATGACAAATTAATGGGGTCAGTTCCTTCCAGGGGAGCTGGCAGCTCCAGGAAGAGCATTGCCTTGTTGGGTGGGTTATTAACGTGTTCACAGTGCTGGGACACAAGTGACAAACACAGTTATTGCAGGGGTCACGCAGGCAGGTAGATGCAGTGGGCGGAAAGCCGTGCTCCCATGGCAGGACAGGGGAGTGTGCAGTATTGGAGATCACAGCTTCTCTCTACCTTCATCTGATTTCCACTGGACACAGGGGGTGGGGAGATGCAAAGGCCTGGTTTTGTCTGATCTTCCACCTCTCAAAAAAGCTGGCTGCCTTGCTATTTATATGACATCTCCGATTTGGAAAAGACCTGCAGGTTTGGGGGAACACTCCACAAGCCAAACAAAACAGATGGGCTGGCCAGAGGCCTCTTTTGTGCTAGGCCTGGCTACTCCAAGTGTGGTCCCCAGAGCAGCAGCCGCCATCTCACCTGGAAGATGTTTAGAAATGCAGAACCTCAGACCTAGGGAATCTGAATTTGCATTTAAAGAGGATCTTGGGTGATACCCATGCAACGTCCGATAGCTAAATATCTGACCCCTATTCCCATCTGATTCCTGGTTATCTTATGGACAACAGGCTGAGTTCCTAACAACTGTTCCTGTCTTCCCCCTAATTCCCGGTATGTGCAACACTGTGACTGTGGCTGTTGTGCCACTCCATCTCTCCCAGAAGCTCCTCCACCCTCTGGCTCTTGCTGCCTTTAGGAGACCTCATACCATCATCTGCCACTTGTCTGTCAGGTTGTTGGACAGTGGTGACTGCATTGTGTGTTGCTGTGAAGAGGAACGCTCTGTTGCTGGTATTTCAAATAAGGGCAAGGTCATCCAGAGTAAACAGGTTTCAGCCGAGCTTCCAGTCTAGGAACAGACGACAATGAAGGGATGGGCTGTGCGCTTCAAAGGAATGTGCCACTGGAACCCCCATGGATAGCATCGGAACATTGTCAGTTACTGGAAACGTCATGAACAGAAGCAGAACATTGTTACCAAAAGTGCCAGAAGAGGAGCCCCTCAGGTCGAATGACATTCAAAATATGACAGAGGAAGAGGAGCCTTCTCAAAGTAGAGTGGAATGTAATGACGCAGATGGAGTAAAGCCTTTGCAATTTAAACCTGTAGGACCACGATTTGCTGATGGGGCAGGACTCACAATGAGAAAAAAATGGCTACAAACATCAATTAGTATGTATGTAAAAAGTAAGTATGAACCTAGAAAAATTGGAAGTCATTTAAAATGAAGTGGAATATACAAAGATCGATATTCTAGGTATTCGCTGAAATGGACTGGTATTGGTCATTTTGAATCAGGCCATCATACTATGAATGACACAATCAAGTATAATATTATTTCATTCTTTGTCAAAAGGATACTCAACATCTGTCTTGAAGTATAATTCTATCTATGATAGGATAATATTTATCTGCATATAAGGGAATCCATTCAATGTAACTATTACTCAAACTTATGCAGTCATCACTAAAGCTAGTGATGAAGAAACTAAAGAATTCTACCAATGTATTCAGTCTAAAATTGATCAAACATGATCAAGAAGCATTGATAGTTACTGGCGATTGGAATGCAAATATTGGGAACAAAGAAGAAGGACTAATAATGCGAAAATATGGTCTTGGTGATTGAGACAAAGCTGGAGATCATGTGATGGAATTTTCCAAAAGCCAAAGAATTATTCATAGTAAGTACCTTTTTTCAACAACACACATCATGACTATACACATGGACTCCTTTGAATAGAATACACAGAAATCAAATTGGCTCTATCTGTCGGAAGAGACCATCTTGCTCAATATCAACAGCTAAAACCAGGCTAAGAGATAGCTATGGAATAGATCATCACTGGCTCACATGTAAGTTTGGTTGAAATTCAAGAAAATTGAAACCACTCACAAGAGTCAAAATGTGACTTTGAATATATCTCATCTGAAATTCGAGAACATTTCAAGAACAGATTTGATACAGAAGACTTGCTGAGCTGTGTAACACCATCAAGAACATTAGACATGATGAAAACAAAAGGTCATTAAAAAGACAGGAAAGAAAAGATGATGGTGGATGTCAGAAGAGACTGAAATTTGCTCTTACTTGTACAGTCGCTAAGACAATGAAAGAAATAATGAAGCAAAGAAACAGAATAGAAAATTTCAAAGGGAAGCTTGAGAAGAGAAAGTAAAATATTGTAAGGGAATGTGTAGAAACCTAACGTTAGAAAACCAAAAAGGAAGAACACATTCATCATATCTTAAACTGAAAAAAAGGCTAAGCCTTGAGTTGCGATATTGAGAGATTCTATGTGAAAAATATTCAATGATGCAGGAATCACCAAAAGGACATGGAAAAAATTACACAGGGTTTCAAAAAAGACAAGTCAACATTCAGCCATTTCAAGAGGTAGCACATGAGCAAAGACCAATGGTATTGAAGAAAGAAGTCCAAGCTGAGTTGAAACAAAGATGCAGAAGTTGATGGGATACCAACTAAAATGCTTCTACATGCTAATGAAGCCCTGGAAGCACTCAATCCTCAGTGCTATGAAATTTGGAAGACAGCTACTTAGTCAAGTGACTATATATACCCATTCCAAAGACTGAACACAATGGGAAAATTATAGAAAGTTATATTTGCTATCACATACAAGGAAAATTTTACTGAAGACGATCCAACAACAATTACAGTGATACATTGACAGGGAGCCTACCAAAGGTTCAGGCTGGATTCAGAAGAGAACATGGAACAAAGGATTACATTGCTGATGTCTGATGGATCTTCACTAAAAGCAGATAATACAAATAAGGTGTTTACTTCTACTTTATTGACTATGCAAAAGCATTTGACTCTGTGGTTCATAACAAACTATGGATAGTCTTGAGAAGAATGTGAATTCCAGAACACCTCATTGTATTTATGCAGGGTCTGTACATGGATCAAGAGGCAGGTATACAAAAAGAACAAGGAGATATTTCATGGTTTAAAATCAGAAAGGTGTGTAGCAGAGTTGCAATCTCTCATCATACTTAATCTGTATGCAAAGCAAATCATCAGAGAAGCTGGAGTATATGGAGAACAATGCAGTGTCAGGATTGCTTATCTTTCATATATGAATGAAAGTTAGGAAGACTGGAAACATTTGCTGATGAAAGATCAAGGGTGCTACCTTCAGTATGGATGACAGCGCAATATAAAGAAAACTCAAACTCTCACAACTGAACCAACAGGTAGCATCATGATAATTGGAGAAATGATTGAAGTTATCAGTAATTTCGTCTTGCTTGGATCCACAATCAATATTCATGAAATCAGCATTAAAGAGAGTAAATGACACATGGCATTGGATAAATCTACTACACAAGACCTATTTAAAGTGTTGAAAAGCAAGGTTGTTCCTTTGAAGACTAAGGTACACCTGATCCAGATATTTTCACTTGCCTTCTATGCATGTGTAACTTGGATATTGAATGAGGAAGACCAAAGAAATACCACTGTATTTCAACCACAGTGCTGGCCAAGAATATTCAAAGTGCCATGGACAGCCAAAAGAACAAACATCTACCTTGAAAGAAATACAAATAGAATTGTCCTTGTAGGTAAGGATGGTGAGACTTGTCTCACATATGTTGGGCATGTAGGCATAAGAGTCCAGCCCCCGGAGAGGGACGTCATGGAAAGGGTAACATGGAAAGGCAGTGAGAAAGAGAAAGGCCTCACCTGGCATAGTGGCTGCAGCAGTGGTCTCAAACCTAAGAACCATGATAAAGATGGTGCATGTTTTGTTCTGCTGTAAATAGAGTGGCTATGAGTCAGAACCAACTCTATGGCCTGCATGTTACTATGACATAGAAAGCCATTATTTTCAACGTACTTGAAATACCAAGCAGGTCACCTATGTTGGATGGGTGCCTCGTGGAGCTTCCAAATGAAGCTAGACAAAGAAATGAAGCTTTGGAGATTGAATTCCAAAAATTAGCCGTTAAACCCTCTATGGATTTCAGCAGAATGCAGGCTGGAACAGTGAGGGAAGATGATCCTCCCAGGTTGTAGTAGGCATTCCAAATACCCAGTGACCGTGACAATAGTCAAGTCTACCAGGGATTGGGAGGATGTCAGCTGGTGTCCTGCTGTCCATGGGACCCCTGTGCATTCGAGCTGACTCCACAGTAACTAGCAGCAACAAGAGTGGTGCCCTCGGAGACACATGGCGCCTTCTATTATGGAAAGCCTGGGACCAGTGACTTTCTGCTCATGTTCCCATATCAGACAATCAGGAGGGCCTCCCTTTTTCAGTCCTAACAGCTTACTGCCCTGCATCTCGTGTGAATCATGACCATCTCCTTCTGATAGCATACTTTCATTGTGCAGACTTCATGAAAGAAGATTATGGGGTTGTTGTTGTTTTTAATGCGTTGAGTATATTCCAACTCTTAGTTACCCTAACAGTTGCCATGGTGGTAAATCTTTAGGGGAACAGCATATTTTATATGCTTTGTATAAAGACATTTGTCAGGAGTGCAAAAAGCCTCTTGGTCCCATTAAAGTAGCTTTGTGTTGACTTTTGAAAGTTAAGATTGGATATTTTTTGTTTTATCTTAATCCTGAGAAGCAGCTGTTAGGTTTGAACTGCTGTCCTTGAAATTAGCAGACCAATGCTAACCCCGAAACAGCATCACGTATTTCTATAGAAGAAGGGAAAGGGGGAAAGCAGATGGAGAGAACTCTTTCTGCTGTTACTGCTCACTTTTTATATGCTTTGTATAAAGACATTTGTCAGGAGTGCAAAAAGCCTCTTGGTCCTATTAAAGTAGCTTTGTGTTGACTTTTGAAAGTTAAGATTGGATATTTTTTGTTTTATTTTTATGGAAGCTGAATTCATTTTCAATGGTTTTATCATTTAATAGAAATTGACTTCTGATGGGTCTTATCTGCATACAATATAAATATTTGCCTCTAAGAGGATTTCTTCCGTTTGGCTACACTTTCATGCCCGAGTTTCTCATTTTTGCATGTGCCAGGTTTTTTATCCTTGTGTTTTGTTGTTGTTGTTTCTGTTGGCAGTTCCGCTGACTTGCTTTATTCCTAGGCTGTCATTTAAAATGATCTCAGGGATGAACAATGTGGTAGTGCCTTTCAGAAAAGAATCCTATTTTAGATCAAAAAGAACTGAGACCTTATTTTGAATAGGTGATGTAGTTGCTAACCCTGTGACTGATTATGTAAAGAAACAATTGTCAGCTTTGAGAATGCAAATGCATTCTGTAAAAGCCCTAGTTAATTTTACAGAACATATTTGAGTGACTCAAGTCCCCCCCCACCCCCCAAAAAAACCCAAACAAATCAAACTACTGCCATCAAGTGGATGCCAACACTGCACAGTCCTAGAGGACAGGGTAGAACTGCCCCTGTGGGTTACTGCGACTGTAACTCTTTATGGGAGTCGCAAACCTCCTCTTTCTCCCACAGAGCGGCTGGTGGTTTTGAACTGCTGACCTTGCGTTTAGCAAGCCCACGTGTAACCTCTACATCACCAATATGCTCTTGAACGTGTAATCGACTGACATTCTCCCCTGTCGTCACTTTTGGAGAAGAGTACTTTGGCGGGAGGAGGCTTGGTGGCTTAGTGGCTGTGCACGCATGCAGCTGCTCACTGCAAAGTTATCCGTTCAAACCCAACAGCTGCGCCGAGAGAGAAAGATGGCAGTTTTCACTCCAGTAGATGATGGCAGTGAGTTGGGGTTGTTTGGAGATCATTAAGAGAAAGAATTCTGATGATGCAGTTGCTAAACCCTCAGCAGCTAACTAAAACGTCGGTGGTTCCAAGCCACTAGCCACTCCATGGGAGAAAGATGTGGCAGTGGACTTCCATAATGATTTACTGCCTTGGGAGTGGAATGGGGGCACTTCTACTCAGTTTCATGGGGTCCTATTGAATCAGAAAAGACTTGGCAACAATGGTTTTGAATTTCAGAGACCTTTAATAGAAAGAGCCATGGCAGCATAATCGTTAAGTGCTTGGCTGCTACTGCTGGAAAGGTTAGCAGTTCAAACCCACTCGGCAGGTCAGAAAGACAAAGAGCTGGCAGTCTACTCCTGTAAAGGTTATAATCTAGACAAGTCTATGGGGTATTTCTATTCTTTGGCATGGGATCACCAGTAGTCCAAAGGAACTTGAAGGCACCAAGCCACTGACCTTCAGTAACTGTGGGTGCATCATTCAAGGAAAAGTACAGAAATAGGCACATTCACTTATTCACAGTTTGTTGTGTCAATAAGGTGAGGTTGATGTGGGAAGGGAGGGACTATTTTTTCATCATATACTTTACATATAAAATAAATTTGTCTTGCTTTGTGATGCAATTGATTCAAATACATAAAATTTAGAAAGATTGAGCGGGCATGATCTAAAACATTTTTGAAGTGAACCGATAGATTGCACCTCATTATTCACTTTATATTTTCTAAATTCAGTCTGAAAATTCAGTCAGAGTGTTTTAACAGTATAGGAAGAAGAGGATACTTTTGATCTAGGGCTCTTAAGATCCTGAAGATGTCCCTGTGACATTTCCTGAGGGCATCTGTTAAAAATGGCTCGCTTGGGCCATTGACTTCACAAGGGAGGCGGAGTTTCAAGATCAAGAGTCCAAGGCTGATTCTTGTGAGGCCAAAGTCAGACACATTTCCACCCCCACAACCAATGCTCTTACAAGTTCTGACACCAATTGTCCTTCCCACTGCACTCTCTACTCCCCTGCTGGGTTCCAGAATTCCTTTCAATGGCTACACAGAACTCACAGACAAAACAGTTATGGGCATTACTGGGGTTACAAGTCAGGATCAAAATCGATTTGAAGTAACAGGACCAATCAGCATCAGGTCACCTGCTTCTCCAGCTCTGTCAGCAGGCAGGTTTCTTGTTGGTCTTTGGCTTCTTGGTCCTCAGTCAGCAGAATCTCTTAGGTTGGTCACACCTCTGTTCTATGCCTGCAAGTATCAAGAGAAAAAAGCCTCTAACTCTACCTGTTAGTGCCCAGTACACCCTACTCTGCCAATAAGCCTCAGTCTGAAGGCATCAAACTCCCTCTCTCTGTAGATAGACAGACCTAACTCTGTCAAGTGACCAGGGACACCCCAGGATGCCCATAAGCCTTCTACCCTCAAAAACTCAGCTTTCTCAGTTGGAAATCCCCCTGCACTGCCTCTGTTGATCTCCTGGCTCTGCTGCTTCTGTTGCTACCATTCCTCTGCCATATGTCTTACTCTCTTTCTTGATCTCTCATGGTACAGCTCTCTACTTCCTGAGTCTAGGAGTTTCCCAGCACAGGAACGCTGACGTCAAAGGACCTGATCCACTTGGTGGTAGGGAGGTCTCCTCTTAGTGGTATTCAGGTCCCTCCTCTTCTCAGAGAATGGCTCTTTTTATCTCAAAGGATTGTAAAGCAAAAACTGTCCATTAGGGTTCCACACACCTGTGTTGCATACGCTTACACCCTGAGAGTTCTATGTACTATATTTGCATTATTAGCAAGCTGTATAATCCCCTGATGGACCAAAATTACCTTATTTGCATAGCCCCACCCAATCATGTGGTGGACATCACAAAATCACAGGTTACCAATGCCATATAAAAGTGGTCCATTGGCTGCAGGACAGTAACAATGGGTGATGGTGAGAATTGATGTAGTTGCTCACATTAAACTGTGCTTTTCCTTAACTATTATACAAAATACGTACTTCTGTGCATGAAAAATAAAACAAATTGAGAGTCAGTATTTTGTAGTTTAGAAGCAGGGACTTGGGGGTTAAGTAACCCAATTCAAATTCTGGCCCTATCACTTTCTACCTTTGAGACTTTGGGAAGTTACCTATAACCTCCGTGTGTCTGAAGTTCCTCAGCTATTAAATAAATAATGGTACTGGCCTCCAGGGACTGTTGTCTGGCTTAGATGAGCACATTCAGCACAACACATAGATGGCTCCCTGACAAATATACACAGTTAGTGTATGCTGCAAAGCAAAGCACCTCTAAGCTTATGCTATAACTGGAACCAACAGCATAAATGCATATTATTATTCAAGACTGGAGTTGGCTGGCTAGTTCTGTCCTGAGCCACCATGGGCAGTCCACCCTGGATGACTTACATGATAATAACAGCTGGATGTGTGGGCATGAGGGCAAAGTCCAAGTACCCTTGTGTATTTCAAGCCTCTGTCTATGCCACATTTGCTAAGATTCCATTGGCCAAAACCAGTCACATAAGCCAGCCCAGCGTCAGTATGGAGGGAAGCACTAAAGAGCAAGGGAAGAGGAAGGGGAAAGAGAAGGGGAGGGGAGACATTCTGACCATTTTCACCATCAACTTCAAGCACACTGTAAGCATTAGTGACTGTGATTACTATTATTGTTAATGACGATGTTATTATTAACTCTGAGCAGAAAGCTACTGAAAGAAACAGGCTCTCAAGTATGTCTTTAGTTAGTCATTAGCATTTGCCATTTCCAAATATTGTGGGAGCCTCAGAAATTAATACTTGCAACAAGAGAGGTTTTAAGAGGAGCTTATTCTGCAGGGCTGAAATTATTATTTTTGTTACAAACTGTGGCTGTCCCGACCGGTCTCCCTGGGAGCATTTTGCAGGTTATAAAATACAGCGATTACTATGGTAATCATATTGCAAGTATAAAATGGCTTTGACCTACTTGTTAAAATGCAGTGTGTATTAAAATAAAGACTGTGAGCTTCAAGCTAAATGAACTCCCAGTGAAAACAAGAGTAGTGAGTCCAGCATGCTAGAAGGAAGCTTCAAAGTAAAGGAGGACATTTGATAAAGAGGATGTGATTTCCTTCCATCTCTCCATTTTCTCTTCAGTATGATGAGCCCTGGGGAATGACGCCCATTCCATCTCAGAGGACATTTCTTCCCCCATCAGAGTCTACATTTTCCAAACATTTGTACATCTTTTCACCTGTTATTACTTCAGGCCTTCATCATGACATCCCTCTGGAATATGAGTTAGTATTTTCCTTTTTAAAATGCAGGAGACGCCAAGGAGGGGAGAGGAAGTGACTTGTGGAGAGCACCTTCAAAGGCCTGGTCCACTGTGGAGACACAGGTGGTCAGGGTTGCTCATGATTTAACCAGGGACTGAAAAGGGAAAAGAAAAGAAATGGACCCGAGTGACCCCTATCCTTCTGGTTTGCATAAAATGCTGTGCTTGGGGCATGTGATCAATTTGGATGGGTCAGGAGGCTACCCCTGTACAAAGTGTAGTCAACTTTATGATGGGATCTTCCATAAAACAGCCACATGGTGGTGGGGAAAATGCTGCTGTGTCCTCAGGTGCCATCAGCATAGTTCCACCCCACAGCAACTCGTGCATAACAGACACCCTGCCTCCCCCCACCACCCCTCCCACCCCCATGCGACGCTCCATCCTTACAGTTGTGCCTGTGCTGGAGCCCTGGTGTCCATTCATCTCCCAGAGGGTCCTTCTCCACAGACTGTCTCTCCTGACCATGTGTCCAAAGATAAAATCGCACCATCCTTGCCTCTAAGGAGCATTCTGGCCATGCTTCTTCCAAGAAACATAGGTTCTTTTTTTTTTAAGTAATCTGTGTACTTTCACCATTCTTCATAGCACCACAATTCAAACACATCGATTCTTCTTTGGTCCTCCTTATTCAGTATTCAACTGTTACATGCATACGATGCCACGGCTTGAGTCAGGTAAATTTTAGTCCTCAAATAGCATCTTTATTTTTCTATACTCTAAAGAGGTCTTAGATGGCAGATTTACCTAATGCTTTGTGTCTTACCTAATGCTTGTTTCTTAACTGCTGCTTCTGTGAACATTGATTTTGGAACTAAGCAAGATGAAATCCTTGACAACTTGCATTCTTTTTCTGTTTATCCAGATGTTGTCTATTGGTCCAGTTGTAAGAATTTTGATTTTCTTTACATTTATCTTTAATCCATACTGAAGGCTCCTTAATTTGGTCACAGCTTTGATATGACTGAGGAAGGTTTCCTTCCTGGTGTGGTATACTCTTGGTAGAAACTGCTATGGTGTGAAGGCTAGCTCACTCCTGCTGCTGGATTTGAATCCTACATCTGGTTCATTAACCTTCTGCTAAAACACATGCCAATCCCAGGAGCCATCTGTGCACTCTCCATCTTGGATTCATTCAGTCAATCTTGGGTCCATTTAGCTCAGCATCCACCAGCCTGGGTTTTTCCTGCTTCCTGTTGGCTCGACTCCTGAAGCAACAGGAGTCAAGAGAAGTCTCCAGCTCATATTTGACTCACAGGCTTGAGCTGGGCTGGATGTCCCCACTTCTCCAGCTGTGTAAGCCATGTCTTGATATGCCTCCTTGTGTATACACACATGTAAGTGGCACTGAGTTTGCTTCTCTGGAGAACCCAGTCTGACACAGGGCATTTCCATGGATGTTGTAGATTTCACTTATTTAGTCAATAGATATTAATTGTGTTCTAGAAAGCATGCTGGATGCTGTGTTTGTCCACAGACAGGGTATCTGGGGCTGGAAGAGCCTCCTCAGGTATCCAGTTAGAGACCTACAGGAGAGTGAGCCTTAGAGGCCAACGTTGAACTGTGTCCAGGCAGCAAAGTAGGAAGAGCCTGTGCTCAGAGAAGCTCCAAATAAGCCAGTTTAGCTTGAATGTACAGAACAGGAGATGGGAGGATGTTTGGCAAGAGGGTTAGAATACTAAGCAGGGACCAGACCAGGAAGGGTCTTATGACATGAGAGCAGTAAGGCAGGGAAGCTTTGAGCAGCCAACAATGTGATCTGATGCATAGTTTGGTGTTTGGGAGGTGGGTATGGTTGAAGTACTTAGCTTCTACCCCAAAGCTATAAAAAGTTCAAGTCTCCTCAGAGTCGCTCAGAAGAAACACAGATGGTCTGAAGAGTCTGCCACTGGAAATCCCATGGGGCCCGGGTCTTTTCTCATCCCCTGCAGGTCTCTATGAGTGATAGGTGACTGGGCAGTGACTAGATTTTCACATCTAGTTCAGTAAAGTCACTCCAGCCAGAGAATGTCGCATGGGATTGAGATAGGGGAGGTGGGGAGAAAGGGAGAGAAGGAGAAGTCAGCTTTCTGGCAGGGTGCCTAGTTGATAAGACCTGGATCATATCATATCATTTCATATAATCATATTTGCTTCCTCTATGATAGAATATAAGCCTCATGATGACAAGGGCTGTCTGTTTTGTGCATTGCCACACCCCTAGAGCCTGAAACCATGCCAGCATCTCAGGAAATCAGGTGATAGGTATGCAGGAGTGAAGGATAGTAAAAGTCCTCATTCTTGGAAAGATACCCGGAGAGAGAAGGGGTCCCAGACACAGCCTTGGGAAGCACCACTAAAAGGGAAGAGGAACAAGAAGTCTTCCAAACCAGAACGCCAAAACCAAGAACACCCCTTGACTCTTGGCTCTGTGGGAAATCCTGGAGAGAGCCAAGATGTTTGAATGGCAAAGCATTTAGAACTTTCAAACATCCAAACAGAGTGACTTTGGGGGACCTGATGATTTCTGAAAAACAGCAGGTACTAAAGAGCCAAGGAGTTATTTTTCAGTTTTGTTTTTCTCTACATTAAAAAAATAAATAAAAAGTTGAGGCCATCTCAAGCATGGCTTTTATAGCAGCAAGCAGTAAAGGGGAATAACTATTATCACATTTCATTCGGTGAGAGACCAATTGATTTTCTCTTTTGTGCATCGATGGAGACTCTCTGCCTGAGAAGATTGTTCTGAAAGGATTGGCAGGGGTGGGGTGCAGGCCGGGGGAAGGGGGGGATGGGAGAGAAGAGTCACCTGCATGGGGGAATTGCTGGGTACAGTCACCATGCAGGCGTAATGGGCTGTGCAAGGACATAGTGTATGCTCTTCTTTGTGTGTGCGATATTCTACAAATAAAAGGGAAAATAACAATTTCTTGAATTTAAATTTAAATTCGTGGGCTTAAATTTAAAAAGTGAAAGCGAGGCAGGGAGGGGTGTCACAGCCTTAAAAATTACCCCATCATATCTAAACACTGGTCTGAGTGGTTATAAAAGGAGAGAAAGTGTAATTGAGGCTGATGTCAATTCCTTGTGACACACAAACTTGTTTTCTTTTTAAAAGAAAAAGATTCTGAGACTGGTTTATAGGTTTAGTGGGGAAGACAGCGCTGCTCATTTCCTGATGCCTGCTATGGGAGCTGCCCCCAGGTGTCATACCTGTCACATCATTACCACCCGCATCTAGAGAATTAGTTACAAGAAGTAATAATCTTTCAGAAACATGCAAATGCTCCCTCTCAGATATACTTGCATGTTTACTAGAGGAGAACTCTTCCTGCTCAAGCTTCTGGCACCCTGCTTGCTATCCCTCTGGGAGATCTTCCTGGGAGAAGCCCCAGGAGAGGGGTGGGGGTCGTGGGTGCTCCTGTGTGCCTTCCAATCTGAGTCACAGGAACTCCACATGACAAAAATGAGCCTGAACTAGCCAAAGCAAAGGTTGACTTCTTCCTTTTTTTTTTTTTTTTACCACCCAGGGAAGCTGTAACCCATAGCAGATGAATCCAAGTTCTTCAGTTGGTTCATAACTATTTCTTCTATAGTATAGGAAATTTTGAGACACTAATCACGCCTGAACACAATGGTCAGAGTCATATTAATTGAGCCACTGATCATTACAGACATGACAAAGAAACTACACAGAAGCTGGCAGGTAAATTCAGGTTCCATGAAAAATGAATTGCAGAATTCCTTCCTTCTGGAAAGAAATATGAGTGTAAAAGTTCTTTGACAACTAGTGTGTGTGTGTGTGTGTGTGTGTGTTTTAAATTTTCAATCCTATGAAAAATGACAAACCAACTGATGGGGATTGGTGATTTAACTGATTTTAGTTCATCATTTCTATACATATATCTACCTCTACTTATGCTCTTAGCAAAAATGAATTCTTCAAATTTTCTTATTGTTCTTCTGAAAGAAAGCAAAATGTTCGTTGGACAGTTCTATGAGACTGTGACCTTGTGGAACCCATCCAGATTGGATCTCTTAGATGCTAACCCCAGAGCCCAGAGCAGGAGGCTTCCAGCTTTGTGGACCATGGCCAAAGTGGCAAGAGAAAAGAACTGAGGTTGCAAGGGCCACAGAGGCTTTGGGACCAGCAACCTAGGGTTCCAGGGCAGGCAATTGACCAGCCATTTGAGCATGAGAGTCAAAATGTTCGTGTCTGGGATTGCTGGTATATAAATCCTTTTGCCAGCATGATGCTCCACGTCAGTTGAATCATAACATGAATTTTGGAAATAGCATCAAATATAGATTTTTTTCCTTATCAGGGGAGTAGTTGTAGGACCATTAATCAATCCTGATGTATGAAGTATCCAAATTAGAAGAAGTCCTTGGTGGCACACGGGATTGAGCGTTGGCCTGCAAGCCACAGGTGGGTCAGGAGTTGTTCCTCAAGAGAAGATGGGACAGTGTGCTTCTCTGAAGTCCACTGGGTCAGGAAACCTAGTCTGCCCTGTCGAGTCCCTTCGCACTGTCAGTCTGAGTATTTGCTTTCGCTTTGGTTTTGCAATGGCTTTGCCTTGTTACAGGTATTGAGAGAATCAAGGGCTTGTTTAAGACTGCATCACTGCCTTTCCAATACCAAGATGCTCTTAGGGAGAAGAGAGGAGCAAGCTAGCTGCCTGCCACACTCAAAGGACAAAGCACATTCCTCTCGGGTCACTCCCATGGCTGGCACGTAGCTGTCCTGAGGGCCGAGTGGAGTAGCGCAGCCGTGGGGTTTCGGAGATAGTGCACCTTTACAGAAGCAATGGGCCTCGCCTTCTCACCCAGGGTGCCCCATGAGTGAGAACAGCCCCCCAGACCCCTTCCTTCAATGGCACAGGGCTGGGTGGGATGGCAATTCTCTACAGCAGACCCCTTAGGCACAGTGAGAGAGAGACTTTGCAGTGGTGGGGAGGGGATTTCAAAAAGCCAGGCTTTCCCTCTGGTGACTTGAGGCCAGGAGACGGGCCTGCAAGGAGCAGGAGGCTGTCAGCTGGCTGGGGGATTAGAATGATATTAGTGCTCTGTAGTGCAGTGCAGCAGCGGTTATTTTCTGCCCAACCATCTGGTTCATCCTGGCCATTGCACCTCCTGGACAGCCATGGCCTGTCTGTCGGCAGAGCTCTGCATGCAGGGTCAGATGACCCAATAAGAGAGGTCAGCAGGGATCTCCTTGTGTCTACTTGCTCATCCGTGATGAACTCTAATACATTTTTTTTTACCACGCCAAACCCAACCTGACCTTGTTTGCATGTTCTTAGGATGCTAAATAGTTTTCAGCAGAGCATCTGGGCTAAGCTACTATGTAGAATGGGCTGCTGATCTATTTCTGAAAATGAGCTAATAAAAACTCCATGATTCAATATCCTCTGACTCACAAGGGAGCTGTGGTACCTTTCATGGTGTCTCTATGAACCAGGGGACGACTCAAGGACAGGCACCAACATACTGGTGGTATAGTGGGTGCCAAGTGGGACTGCTAACTGCAAGCTCAGCAGTTCAAAACCACCAGTCACACCAAGGGAGAAAGGTGAGGCTTTCTACTCCATTAAGACTTTTTTTAAAACTCCATTAAGACTTACAGCCTCCTGAAACATACAACTTTTCTGTGGTTCTTTAATGCTTCCTCGCCCCACTATCATGACCCCCAACTCTACCTTACAAATTTGGCTAGACCGGAGCCAAGCACTAGTACAGACTAGAGTTTGCAGCACAGGGAATCCATGACACATAAATCTCTCAGGGCCAATAACGGGAGTAGTTCTACCAGGAGGGGAAGGGGTAGGTGATGGGGGAGGGGGGAACTGATCACAATGATTAACATATAAAAATGGGTGAAGGGAGACCCTGGTTGGTGTAAGACATGAAAAAGATATATATGTGTGTGTGTGTATGTATATGTATATATATACACACATATATAGATAGATAGATTACCAAGGGTTCATGGGGGAGGGGAAATGAACTGAAACCAAGGGGATCAAGTAGAAAGAAAATGTTGTGAAGATGATGATGGCAACATATGTAAAAAGGTGTATGCATTGTGAGAAGAGCTGTAAGAGCTCCCAGTCAAATGATTTTAAAAAAAGATTTATAGGCTCAGAAACCCACAGGGAGAGTTTTACTTTATATTACGAGGTCAGCGGTTCGAAACCATCAGAGGCTCTGCAGGAGAAAGAATGGACTTCCTCATCGAGTTAGCAGTCACAGTCTTGGAAACTCACAGCGGCAGTTCTACCCTGCCCTATAGGATCAGTATGCGTTGGCATAGACTTGATGGCAGTGAGTCTGGCTTTGGTTTGTGTAACAAACAAACTACCATAAATCTAACAACTTAAGACAGCCGTTCTGTATTGCCATTATGTAGGTCAGAAAGCCAGGTGTGCTGTGGCTGGATTGCTGCTCAGATCATCAAAACCCCAAAATGCTGGCTCTCTGCACTCTCCTCTGGCCTTCTCCACACTCATTCAGCCTCTTGGCAGAACTCAGTTCCTTGTGGCAGTAGACTTAGGTCCCCATTTCCTCGCTTGGTTTCCAACCAAGGACTTCTCTCTTCTAAATTTCACACTGTTGGATCTTTATCTTTAAATGGAGCTGCAGAGAATCTCTCTCATGTCCCACACACTTTGAATCACTATCTGGAGGAGGAATCCAGACTCTTTGGGGAGCAACTGGACTAGGTCACACTCACCGATTAGGATCTGGGACATTACTTACATCTGCAAAATCACATCACAGCACTTCCTACACACGTCTGATTGGCTAGTGGGGAGAAGGTGTGTGTGTACCAGGAGAAGGTTCTCAAATACTGTCTCTGACTTTTATTAACTACACAAGTAGATATCAATCAGTTGCCAAGACATTGATGCCAACTTATGCCAACCCCATGTGTTCAGAGTAGACCTGTGCTCTACAGGGCTTTCACTGACTGCTTTATTTTTTTAACAGATCTCTCGATCTATCTTCTTCTACTTTCAACCTTTGGGTAGCAACTGAACACATTAACTGTTTGTGCCACCCCCGGGGCCTCTGGTTTCCAGACTGATGACCAAGTTCACGACCCAAAGAATGACTTCTCATATGGACTGTGAGCACAGCTCAGACTTGGGAGAAGATGCTTTCAAAGGGAATGGACTTCAGAGGGAACCACATGGGCCACATATGGTCACACTTATAAGTGTGAGGATCCTGATTGTATGTCTTTTTAATCTAGGATCACCGTACTCACTAGCTCCCCTAGTAGTCTAGGGCGATGTTTCCCACAGTGAGTAATATCACCCTTCTGAGGGCACTGGAATTATTCAGGGAGACTTCAAAATCAGATACATACAGTTTATCCTGGATTGTGGGTTACAGACCAAAAGTTTCTCACTGTCTGCGATACTGAGACATTTTTTTTTCATGAAAAGTAGACAGCCAGGCAAATAAGTTCAAGAACCTATGGTCGAATGGTCCCCAACAATCAATCTACTGAGACATCTGACCTAGGGTCACTTGGCCATGTTTGGAGACAGCTTTGATCGTCAGGATGAGTAGTTCTCCTGGCATCAGATGGTTAGAGAGCAGAGTTACTGCAAAATATCTGACAATGCACAGGACCACAGAGTTCTCCAGCCTTAGGGACTGTACTTCCAAGATCAATTAGGTAAGAAATGTTTTTTCCTTACAATGCTCCCTAGCTCTTTCAAACTACCATACTTGAACCCAAGCTGTTGTATCTGCCTGACTGTACATCTCCTCTCTTTCATGTCAGGGATTTCTACCCATTTTAAAAGAATTAACATCACCCTCTTCTATTGGCCAAATCCAGATCACACACGCCACTGTTCCCACAGCATGTCCATACCTATGCATGTACACAACAGGTCTGTCCCTCTCGTGCTCAGACTGTGAATTCCTCTTGGGCACAAACGGTGTTTCTTTATGTCCTGTTTCCAGAGCTTATTGCCATAGTGCCTTAGGTGGATAATAGGAGCTCAACAACTATCGAGTGGAGGGGTGAATGTATAATGGAGGGATACATGACAATTCTGTAGAAGTGGACTGTAAATAGAGTTCTATTCCTTTTCTGTCTTTCTCCTGAATGTCTCTCATGACCAGAATCTGGCAGATGGTCTATGTATTGACTTCAGTGATGAGAGTTGATAGATAAATAGATAGATAGATAGATAGATAGATAGATAGATAGATAGATAGATAGATAGATAGATGAATGATAGACCGATCTGAATCTCGGTAGTCTACAAGCAGGATTACCTGGATCCTGAATCCCAAACCCCAACCCTACCATTTACAAGTGTTGTTACAATGGATCAGTTGCTAACTTTTCTGTGTCTTCAGAATTCACTAAACCGATGGGAGGCCTCCCATAGCTGCTACTTCAAAGTCCTGTTGCTAGGAGTCGGTGAGAGGGCTGAAATAAAGGCAAGGTGTCACTTGAATAATGGCACCTTGTTTTTTAAGACTGCTGATAATGAAACTTCCCAAGAAGATCATTGAGTTCCAGTCAGCCCGGCAGAATGTCAGGTATACCTCCAAAGTAATGTGGAAATGCAGGGACCAAAACTGTTGCCACAGCCACCAAGAAAAGGGGTGTCAATATCTATTCAAAGGATCTCTTCCAGATAGATTTAAGCTTAAGTCTGTCTTGAGTCTGTTTCCTCTGTGAGTTGGAAAAGTTATTTTTAAAATGTTAATGTTTCTCCCTCCCCAAGAGCAATGGAGAGATTCCACTCAGTTTGGGGTATCATTCATCATTTTTATGTTATCTACTTGATGATATAATGTAAAAATAATGAATATATTAGTTTGATTTTGTGTTCTGGGCCATGTCCCAAGCATGATGAATTTGAATCTCCAGAGGTGGGGCCCAGGACTCTGCAGAATTGACACAACCTCCAAGCAGGTTTTATGCAGACAGTCCTCATCCAGCAGTTGGCAACCAGTAGATGTGATGATTCATGGCATTGGGGAGCAGATCCCAGGGCTCTGACAAGTGGGGGTGATGGGTAGAGTAAAAAGTTAATTAATTAAAATTAAGGGAACCGTACTTGGAGGAACAAGTCCAACTATTTAGGTATAGAATAAAATAGATGGGATCTAGCAAAAGGTATGTAGAGGAATAAAATTGAAACCAAGCAGAGTTTGGTCAACAACTCAATAGGAAACACATTAAAATAGGATCTTTGGATTGTGGGGTGTGGCAGTTACATAATTTCATAATTACATAATTGATAAATAAGCACAGTGGTGGAGTCTAGCCTGTCAATCAAGACATAGTTTGATGATGGCTCCTTGTGGGCATGGCCTTCACATGAGGACTCTGGGAACTTCCCTCTCTCTCTGCTTTCCTTTCTTGCTGCCAGAGCCTCACTTGGAGAGTGTGGCACATGGAGTTAAGCATGAGATAGGCCCACTATCTCCTGTCCTGGCCAGATCACATAGGTTGAGAGGCTACTATGAGAAATCCCTGCATAAGAGACTTCACAGTTCTTCGCTTATCCCTTTTCCACTTCTGTTTGCCTTTTCCTTCCTTCCCTCTTTCTCTTCCCAATAGCCTTCAAGCAAATCCAGACATCATGTTGTGCTACCTTTATGTGTCAGTCTGGGTAGACTAGAGAAGCAAATCCAGGGAGATTCATATGTGTATAAGAAAGAGCTTTCTATATAAGAGCAGTTGAACATTGAGAAAACATTCAGTCTAGTCCAGATCAAGTCCATAAGTCCGATATTAGTCCACATGCTCGATACCAATCTAAAAAGTCCTTTCCAGACTCACAAAACACATGCAATGATGCCAAATGCAGGAAAATCACAGTATAGTGGGTGCAAAGTCTTGTGGATCCCATGGCTTTGTAAGCATCTGAGCCCTGGCAGGGGTCCCTACGTGGCTCCTCCAGCTCAGGGCGGTAGAGTAGTTTCATGTGACTCCCAAGGAGTGACCAGAGAGAGGGTGTCTCCTACTTCCAACGAGAAATACAAGATTTCCCAGAATCCTCAGGAGAAAGCCAGGCTCACATGGAGGTCTTCATGGCTAAGGCCTGATTGACAGTCTAGACTCCACCCCTTCACTCTTAATCCTCTCAAATTGACAGATAATTATATAACTCAAATTGTATAACTACCACACCTTACAACCTAGAAATGTTTCCTTTAGAACCATAATGTCATCGTATTAGGAAACAACACTCACCTTGGTTCCCTGTTATTTGTTAACTGGGTGTCATGTTTTAATGGTTGTAGTGATTCAAAGGATTTGAAACAATGACTCTTTCCCAGAAAGAGCAGCCAACGGAAGATGACCTCAGGTTTTGAACAAGTGCCAAGATGCTGGATCTTTGTTATCCATGCTGATGAAAGGTATACTGCCAACTTACTGTTTTGAGCTAACACTGAGGTGATGCCCTTCAACTCATGACCACTTCATGTGCAATGGAACTAGATGCTTCCCTAGCCCTGCCTCATCCCCATAATCAGTCACAGATGAGACCATTTTGATTATATTGTTTTCCTTGGCTGACATTTTGGGAAGTCAATCACAGAGAATAGCTGAACCAAGATGCTAACTGTTCTACCCATCCAATAAGGGAAAGAACAACATCGACAATGAACAGAATTTTTTTTCTTGTGGCGGGGGACAAAGTAAGGGAATAGAGTAGAAAGGTTTCCGTGCATTCATTTTATAAATAATGCTTATTTATTTATAGCTGGGCTAGTTGCTGAGGAGCATGCTGTGAGGAATAAGGTTGACATGCTCCCTCTCTTCATGGAACTTCCAATATATAGTATTTATAGCACATAGTGTATACACACACACACCTATATATAGTAGTATATATAGTATTTCCCAAGGTATAAAACTACTGCCATCTAGTTGATTCCAACTCAGAAAGACCATCTAGAATAGAATAGAACTGTCCCATAGCATTTCCAAACCATAGTGCTTATGTGTTGGGCTGCTAATCCCAAGGTCAACAGTGCAAAACCATCTGCTGCTCTGTGGGAGCGAGGCTAGACTCTCTATTCCCGTCAAGAGTTCGAGTCTCAGAAACTCACCAGGGCAATTCCACCCTGTGCTATGGGTCGCTATGAGTTGCTCTCAACTTGATAATAGTAAGTTCATTCTTTTTTGGTTTTCTATTTGGTTAATCTTTATGTAAAACAGCCTGCCACATCTCTCCCCTGCAGAGTAACGTGCGGATCTGAACCGCTGATGTTCATTTAACCGTCCAGTAGGTAATCCCTGTGGCAGCAGGAATCCTTTCCCAAAACAGAAGATGAGTTCATGACTCAGTGCCTGTGGACCGAAAGGTCAGCAGTTCTAATGGGAAAGAGAAGCAGAGGATCTGCTCTCAAGAAGATTTACAGCTCCAGAAACACCTTTGGACTTTTCTATTCTGCCCTATTGATCTAGGGTAGCAGTTGTCTGTGGTTCATGCACCTTTAAGGGTCAAATGACTGTTTCACAGGGTCACCCGATTCATAACAGTAGCAAATTACAGTTCTGAGGTAGCAATGAAAATAATTTTATGGTTGGGGGTCATCACAACATGAGGAACTGTATTAAAGGGTCAAGGCATTAGGAAGGTTGAGAACCACTACTCTAGGGGGTCTCTCTGTTATCATTTGAATTCGACTCACCAGCATTAGACAACAACAGGGTCAATTAATTAGTGGTGAATTACACACCAGTTTAAAAACATCTACTTTTCTTTGTTGTTAGCATTGTAAGTACATCAAGGAGTATGTCTCATTTGTGGGCCAGTTACCTTGTCTCTAAAACAGAGGTCCTCAAACTCTAGCCCACAGGCCACATGCAGTCCCGCTAAGGACATTTATCTGGCCACTGGATGTTTTTGCCACCACTGCCAGTCCTGCTCAGCAGCCGACTCATCCTGGGCCTGCAGTGAATTTGTTCATAGTTTTTTTTTTAAACTATATTCCGGCCCTCCAATGGTCTGAAAGACAGTGAACTGACCCCCTGTTTAAAAAGTTTGAGGACCCCAGCTAAAAGATATTCATCTCCCTTTTTAATGAAAGAAGAACAAGCTTTAGGCTCATTGCCTTTGACAGACCAAAGTTGCTAGTTGACTTTCTGGGAAGAAGAATTTGTTAAATATCTTTATAAATTATTCAACAGGAAAATACTTTGTACAAGATTGATTAAAAACAAAAGGATAATAGCAATGATTTGAGTTACACACACACATGCACACACACTTTTTTATAGTTGAGTTCACTCCTCTACATAGAGTTTGAGTTTTGGCATTTATGTGCAGCCGCGTAACCAACTCCCCCCCTCCCCTTACCAAGATAGTGCTCACTTCTGTCCCACTCCATTTTTAAATGTTCTCTCTTTTTTATTTATTTGGGGGGAGGCATCACTGCCCTCTGGTGGTCGTGGGAGCTACCCAGCCTTGCTCCCAGAGAGCTGCTGCTGGATTTGAACCGCCAAACCAATGGGCCGCAGTCCCGCACTCAACCACTATGCCACCGGGGCTCAGCCCCAAATGTTCTCTTTTTTAATCAAGTCCAGTTTCTTCCCCAGTTCTTTGCAAATCACTATCTAGTTTCTGTTTCTCCGATTCTGACCTTTGGGGAGTGTCATATCATAGGTTCATACCGTATGAAGATTTTAAGTTTGGTTTCTTTCACTTAAGAGTACTCCATTTGAGATTGACCGGCATCATTGTATCAGTACTGTACTTGGTTCCTTACTTGAGGCTGAATAATATGCCACCATGTGGGAATATCACAATTCACTGATTCATTATAAATAATAACCACCTGTATTCAATGTGATAGCGCCTAACCTGGTGCTTAGGTAAAAGCTGACTCGGCAGAATTCCCAAAGGGGGTGGGTGGGTGACTGGGATGTTAAGGGGGAAAGAGTGCGTGTGCCCAACTTAAGCACTAAGCAACAAAGTTGAGACAGAGCAACTTTTAAGGTTTTACCCAAACCCTCACCTGTGCATTTGACTGAACTATAGCATGCTTTGTCTTTTTTACCTAGAACAAGCTTTGGGGGATTCTAAGCAAACCCTTGGTCTTCACAGCCTCCTGTTCGTAGTCTTCTCATCGCAGTCCCTATGCTTCTGTTTCCTCCTCATCCGCCTGCCCAGTCTCTGCTCTTCCTCCTCCCCAAGCTCTCTCTCTTCCCTCCCCCGCTAGTTCACATATTTCACTGGCGTTTACATAACTGAATTAATTAGAGCTATTTCTCAAGGAGTTGGTTTCCCATAAAATTCACTTTACAGTTGGCATGACAGAAGAGCTGGCATATTAATCAAATGCTACAATTTGTTCTTTGTATCTGAGTCAGGCTGGGTTTGGGCTTACTGCTTATCTCTGTCCGCTCGTACCATTCTGTCCTTCACGACGCAGGAGCCTGGATTCTTTGATTGGGCGAGGTGATGGAAGGGAGTGTTGATAGATGGGGTGTGGGGACTTTCAACGGGAACAGACCCTATCTCTTCAGTTAGGGTTACAGAGTCCCCAGGATATAAAGTGTCTGTATGAAAATAAATAAAGGTTTTTCTTTTTCTTTGACTGATGGTATCTATACTATTTAATAGAATAAAGTGATAGAATCTCTGTCCTTTCTTAAGTAACGTGTTAATTGCTGTTTTATGCGTTTATTCATTTTGTAGTTTTTTAAATATGCACTTTATAGATATTTCTGTCTCCCAGTAGACTTTAGATTTCTAAGCATCCACGGTTAATATACTTGTGTGCTTCTGTGTGTGCGTGTGTGTAACCAACTTCCCCGCCCCCACCTTCCAAGATAGTGTTCCCCACGTCGTCAGTTTGCTACAGAAAACAAAGGTTACCATAGGAGATGAGCTCACATCTTCAAAGCTAATAAGAAATATTCCAAGCTGAAGGGGTTTCTGTTTTTGATTTTTCCTCTCTTAGCAACATTCCACATTCGAAGGTTCTTGTCTGCTGCCCCCGAGAGTGGGCCAGAGGAAGGAGGGAAGTGCTGTTTGGCTTTCTGGGGGTGTGGAGTGGACTCCACAGGGATGTCAGATTTACAGCCCTGGAGCTGTCACTCCACCTCCATCCACATGACAGACATCACTAATAATCACAGCACACTTTCCTGACAAATGCAGCCTCGGACTTCTTGTCAAGTCAGCACTCTGGGAAGCGACTAATCCATCAGAGTTAGACCAAGAGAGGAAATCTGCTTGACATTCTGAAACAGGATGGTGTCCATTGCCGCCATCGAGTCACTTGCCACTCAGAGTGGCCCTGTAGGACTGAATAAAACCTTCGCAGAGAACCTACAGAGAACCTTCCCAAAGCTGTAAAGAGTTGCTGTTTTCCTTTGAACTTTTTATCATGACCTTCATGAAAATGTACAGAGTAAACTGGTTTTCCACTCCGCAGTTGATAAGCATTTTGTGGTGACATGAGTGAGAATCCCCACGATGTAAGGGCACTCTTTCCACTTCTTCCTCAGTGACCCGTTTCTTTTCATCTTTTTTTCTTGCTCCCTCCAGCCTGCTGACCTTCGTCCCTGGACAAATGCTGTCCATTTGGCCCAGTATGTTCGGTTGCTCTAAGAAGCAGTACTTCCCCGATTGGATTGTCTACCTGATATATCTGCCCATTGTTTGGCTGAAAGCCGAGCCTTAGGGTAACTTCTTTCCCAGACTTGAAGGGGATCTAAGGACCATACTCTCTCAGGGAGTCTACCAAGGTGTGTCAGACTATCTGGAAGCCTCGTCTTTTTGAAGGCTGTAAATCTTATAGAAGCAGACTGCCACATCTTGCTCCACATCTGTTAGGTTGGAACCATTGACTTTTGCAGTTAGCAGCTGAACACCAAAGCTGTACTGCTGGGGCGTCAGTCCGATCTCGAGAGGTCATGAACTGCACTCCTTTCATACGTGGGATGATTTATGAAGGTGGGGTAGCCATTGCCTGCTAGATGCTTGGAGATTGTGGCAGTCTCAAGTGAAAGGTTTTCAGATCGCTCTGTTTTATGCCCTTAGAAGGCAACTTTGTGTTTTATTCATGTTTTTCCCATCTTTACCCAATCTGCTAGGCAAACCTTTTCTCATCATAAACACTATATAAATGTTTGTTAAATGGTGCGTGAAGGAATGAATGAAACAGTATGTCTTTGGCCAGTTCTTCTCTAAGACTTTGCAACTCAGTGCTTCTTTCAAAAGACAAGCACAGCCCTTTATTGCCATGATTGAATTTCATCCACTTTAATTCAAGCCATTCCTCCAGATTGGCAAGACTGCTTTGTGTTTTCACAGGCAGAACATTGGCAAAGCCCAGCAAGTTGGCATCCCTGGTTGGACTTTGTGTGCTCCCTCCTACTTCATCTGAGTCACGCAGAAGTTATTGAGGTCATGCTCAGGGACAAAAGGAAAGCCTCAGTGCCATTGAGTGAATTCAGACTCATAGTGACCCCAGTACCAAGGAGGCGCCAATTCAGCCGGCCCCCGCTTGACTCTTGGGGTTTCCTTTTTTTCAACTTTACATGTGATTGGAACTCTTGATGATATAGTTAGGAATTCTGACACCGTTTCAAGATAGAGCACTGGAGAGAATTGCATATTTGACACTTAATATCTGCAGCATTTATTACATATTTGAGGGGCTATGTAAATGTTAAGTTCCTTGACAGATTAGGGCCAGGCCTGATAGCTCTTTGGCTTGGAAGATACTCAGTAAAAAATTTATGCTTCTCATGGTAGTTTCATGAACATAGACGGAAGCCTCTGGTGCCTTTCACTCCTAGAATAAAACCATCTTTTAAAAGAAAAGGTTTGTTTGTTTTCCCCTCCCAGATACTTGGCTTCGTCTAATACTGACAGTCATAACACTAGCCATCTATGGAATGAAGATCATTATAAGGCAGCATGCTGCAAGATGTTTCATCTCTATTGTCACCAGACCATAAAGCCATCTCAAGAATAACTAAGATGAACTCAGTTTTGCTGATGAAATCAGTGAAGCTAGGAGAGGTTGCCTTACTTGGTCAGAAGTCACAACTGACATCCAAGTACAGGTTTCATTCTGAAGTCTTTTTCCCTAAAGATATCAGCTGAGTCAGGGTGGATCTCACTTCTTCAGGAATGCCGTCCCTGAGAGACCACCTCTGCTGCCTGCCCTGGTCCAGCTGTTCTTCCTCAGTGTTTCTAAGAGAGTACTGTCAGTAGCTGTGAAAGCAACCCAACAGAATGAAAGACTGCCCTGTCCTGCACCACCAGCATGACCAGTGGCAGATCAGAACATGGCGACCTACCACTGCTATCACAGAAATGCCACCCGTGGATGCTTTAACAAACACGTATTTATTTTCGGAGTTTGGAAGTATGAATTCCGAACACCAGCTCTAGAGGAAGCCTTCTTTCTGTGCAGAAAAAAGTCCTGATTGCCTTTCAACCTCTATGGATACAGCATTCCTTGGAGATCTCCATGTGCTTGGGCATCAGTTTTTCCCTGAGTCTAGGAGTTTCTCAGCACAGGGACCCTGCATGTCCAAGAGATGTGCTCCACTCCCAGCTCTTCTTTCTTGGTGGTGATCAGACCCCCTTCTCACTGACTGCTTTCTTCTCCTACGATGACTTCTCCTCCTCTTTCTATTTCTTGTAAGAGAAAACAGGGGTCCAGACCTCACCTAAGGGAAAACTTTCTAACAATGAATGAGAGCTGCCCTAAGTCATAAGACAGTTACCTCCTTGCAGCCAAACCCAGATCACATCACAGAACACAATGACATGCAATGGCATGGTTATATAACTGCCAAACATCTAAAGAACAGGGCCCACCTGAATTGACACTTCTTTTTAGCAATTTCAATGCACTCTACAATGACCACTTTTCATAAGTAGATTCCTGTGTCTTCTTCCTAGTTCATTTGAACTGGAAGCTCTGCTGAAGCCTGTTGACCAATGCACAGACCTTTACAGACAAGCAGGAGCACTGACCGAGAGTCACCCTGGGGTTCTTTCACATGGAAGGCAAGAAGGCAGTTGCTGCTTCACTAGTATTTTTACAACAGTTTTACTTCCTTATTAGGATACATTTTTATTCAAACAATTTGCCATTTACTCGACTGTGGCTTTCACCAGACTCTAAGATGCTTGAGGGTAGGACTTTGGCATCATTGTCACTTTTGTTTGGTCGCTGAATGAATGAACACATCTTTCCCTAGAGATCTCTACCACTTCACACTGGTACCTGGGTTTCCCAGGAAATGTGCGGCGAGGCCTTTGTGAAGCGACTGTAGTTTAGAATACATTATATCTAGGGATGGAAGATTCAGGTAAAGATACTCCAGTTCAGAATGTGGAATGGCAGAAGTTTGCCTGTCTTCTGCACTATTCACCACCTCCTGCTTACATCTGTCATTGCATTATTAAATTGTTTCATTTTTTTCCATTTTGGTTTTTGTATTAACTGTACTTTTATGAATAATGAATACATGCAAATGCCCATATGTTTATTTATCCTGCTTGAGATGCCTTGTGCTTCTTGAATCTGAGGATTCATGTGTTTTATAAATGCTAGAACATTTTCACCTGTTATATCTTCAATTATTGCCTCTGTTTAGATGCTTTTTTTAAGACATATGTTTAGGCCTTCTCATTTCTATTCTTCATATATCTGAACCTCTTTCGTGATCACTTTTTTATTCTGTTTGTGTAATACCTGTGAGTCCTCTGCTTCACTTACCAATTGAGATTTGCTTATATATGAATATATATAATTTCTGTAAATGTATGGAGAAAAGTAGTCATCATGTCTTATTAATTTTAAGGTTCCCTTCCCAATTTTAGTATTTTTAGTTATTCTAAGCAATCATATTTCATGATCTTTCTTCAGATTATTGTTCTCTGACCTCTAGTTTTTGAGACTCTGATCTGACTGGTGATTGACAGTTTCCTGTGTAAACTGTAATTTTTTATACCAGGAACTCATGCTTCATAAGGCCTTTGTGATCTGGGATATAAAAGTGGCTCTCCAGAATGATTTTTCATTTGCTTACCCAAGGCATTCTTGGCTTATCATGAACAGAGCCAATTTTTATATTAAATTTTCAGTCCAAGCATCATGATTTTGTCTCTTGTAAAAATTTGTACTCCAAACCTAAAAGTGACCAGGGGTTTCAACTTCTCCATTGAAACATTTCCCTCTCAACCATCAGACAGGCAGAGCCAGCTATTTTTGTGGGGGCGGGTTGTCTATTTTCCTAATCTGCTCTGATGGCAAGTCAGCAGTTCAAATCCACCAGCTGCTCTGAGGGAGCAAGAGAAGATTTTCCCTCCGAGAAAACCGCAGGGACAGTTATTCTTTGTCAGAGTGCATCAGAGCCGACCTAGGGCAGTGAGTTTGGCATTGGTTTGTTCATTCAGGGTGCAGCCTTCCATGCCTCTCCCTGTCCAGAGATAGGGCTCTGAGCCCAACTCCCTCCTCCACCTGGCCCTAAGGCCTTGTCTTCTCTCTCGCATGAGCATAGACACCCCATGTGTGTCCAAACAATCCTTTTCCTGGCCACCAACCATTTATAGCCATGGCAGAGGTTCACATTCTTAACGCTCTTGTTCGCGGTCACCTCTTTATTTTGAGCACCTGGGAATTTTCCTTTGCTTTAGGTAAGTCAGCGAGGCATGCAGAAGAAGTGCTGCTGTATTTTATCCAGTCCATCTAGGTGTTGGAATTTTCAAGCTGTCACCATCTGCCACTTCACCAAAACCAGGAGCTTATCGCACACACTCAGGGTAACATATTCCAGTAGCACACAATGATTTTTCATGACACCTTCCCTGCCTTCCCACACGAGCTCAGCCGAGTCCTGGATCCACCTTGCCAGGCAGAATTTCCACCAAGATATTAAGTTGTTAGGCACATTTCTAAAAGCATTTTGTACAAATATAACTTTATCCATATGTGTGTGATGACACACACAGATTTACTGATGAACATGGGGATGTAGGGGAGAGCTTCAAAAGCTCATGGGAAAAGCCCATTATCTTTTAACTCAGTTTCCTCACTAGCGTTTGGGAACCCCTCAGATTTACCTACTGGACTCTTCATAGCAATATATCTTGAGATCCATTACATCTTTGTGCATTTATTCTGCCTCTTCTTTCTTGAGACTGTACCCTGTATCCCATTGTAGGGCTGTGTCATCATTTTTTCCACATGTCCCCTGTTGTTATTGGATAAAGAAGCTTTTGATTACTTTGATAGGATAAACTATCCTACAGTGAAACATTTTTATACATGCCCTATCAACTATAATGTCTACTTCTGTCTCATCTTTCCCCTCTCACCCCACTGTGATTTCCTTGTGGGTGAGGATTTTCTCTTTCCTCAGAGCCCTGGGAAAGGACCTGGCCCCTATTTACAATTTTGATTGTGTGCATGAATGTGCACCTACCAAGAAATCAAACCAACCACCAGGCCTAACCCTAGGCCTGCTGGACATGACGTCATACAACCTCACAACCCTGTGATCTGGTAGCTTCCTCATTGTGTTTTCTAGATACGCTAGCTGAGAAAGTAGGTTAATTTCATAGGAGGAAGAGGCCATATTTGAGCAGCCTCATCTGAAATCTGTGCTGGATTCCTTTACTACATCTTTTAAAAAATTATTATTATTTGGGAGTTAGTACATACATCATATCACTCCACAGTTCAATCATGTCAAGCAGAATTGCATAATTGGTACCACAGTCAGTTTCCAAACATTCCTTTTCTTCCTGGACTCCTTGACTTCATCTCCATTTCCCACCCCCAGCCCTGCCCAGCACCACTGTAAACCAACCCCACCCTGACACCCTTATTCCACTTACTGTCCCTATAGGTTCATCACTCCTGAGTCTCATAGACTGAAACACAGAAAAACGTATAACACAACTTCGTGACGGTGCCCTCCAATGACATGACACCTCTGAAATACACCCTAATATAAACAAACAAAATCAAAGATACAGAAAATGTTGAGAACCAGACTGGGTTCAGCATGCATCAGAGGGGGGAATCCACAGACAGAGTCCAAGTTTAGCTGTTCAAGTCAGATTCATGCCTTCGATCTTCTGTCCTCACCTCTTCAATGCCGTCTACTTAATGACCACTTTGCTCCCATCCTCAATTGTGTATAAAGGGCATTCATGGGAGGTTTATTTCCCATGTAGTTCCCACAGATGAATCTTTCCACTTGATGCGATTGAACTATGGTATATATGATATGTGTATTACTCCCAGTTAATAACAAATTTAAAAAACATAGATTCAGGAATGGGTTTGGGGCTAGCTCCAACTTAAGAACAATTCTTTCCTATATTATGGCTCCACTCACCCTCGGGAAGGCAACCCAGAAGATATGGGTGCTGTAGCAAAATGTGGTGAAGCAATAGATAGTGTCCAGCTATCAGATAATATAGCATCTGGAGTCTCAAAGGCTTCTCACCAAACAAATACCATTTCATCGAGATGGTAACTAAGTCCACATGGAAGACATACACCATTATCAGTGGGATTGTAAATCATAATGTCTGAAGTTGAAGGAGGGATTAGTATCAGAGCTTCAATTGTGAGAATCCGGTTTGCAGAAGGCTGTGGTTGATTACATCTTCTTAATGAGCATTGTATTTCACCATTCATTCCATCAATCAATC
>PVJH01003146.1:63111-83938 GCA_004026705.1 Nesogale talazaci
GGGGGGGGGGGGGGGGGGGGGGGGGGGGGGGGGGGGGGGGGGGGGGGGGGGGGGAGGAGGAGAGGAGGGCTGAGGGTAAAGGGCTCAGCATGTCCCTTCTCTTCCCCCTGTGCAGTGCACAGCACAATGTAGCTCTCAGCGCCGCGGCACGCGTGGGCCAGAGAGCCCGGACCTTGCTGCTTCCGAAAGGTGGGCCCCACCCTCCCATCATCAACTGCCTCAGCCCTTTCTAATTTTAAAGCAGTAGCTCCCTCGATTGAAATCTCAATTTGGGAACAGGCTCAGGATTGGCCTGTGGCTCGCATTTTTCACCAATAAGCAGAGCGGGAGGGGAGGGGAGGCGTCTCTTCAAGCAGCTGGGAGGCAGCCGGAGAGCTGGGAGCTTCTCGCTCCTGGACCTGGGCGATCTTCCTGGGGCTGGAGCTGCGTGCCTGCAGAGCAGGGCTGTCCCCGGGGAATGTTACCCCCTTGGCGGATGGCCCCGGGAGGGCCCCCTCGGGCGCCGGGCAGTGGGCAGCCGATGCCCCTCTGGACGCCTTAGCTGCAGCTGTACCCCCTCCCTCCGCGTCTCCCGGTCCCCGATAGACCCTTCCCTAGTCGGGTTTCAGGGCCCCAGATGAGGGACTCCAACTGCCGAGCGATGCAGGACTGAGCCGGGTAAGTACCTCCCCGGGCGGACACGCCGGGAGCGCACGGAGGGGGGCGCAGGGGCGCGTTTGCTCCAGGTTTGCGTGACTCTGCTGGGAAAGGGAGCTTGGACCTGGAGGCGGACCTGGGCGAGGGCGTAGGAAGGGGCGGTTGCGCTGCCATACAGATGTTCTGAGCTCCGGGGACAGTACGGGACCGCGGACTCCTTTGGGTCTGTGCGCAAGACTTTGCACAGACACTTTATGAACAAGAGTAATATTAATATACTGACGACATCGTGGTCTTAACGGTTTCTTGGGAAACATTTGAACTTTTCTCAATTTGATCGTTGTAAAAATCTCGGCCGTAATTCATTTCCATGAAAGAGTTACATTTTCACTTACTGCTACTGACCTACTTACTCATTTCCCTTGAAGTATCAGCACGATTCCCGGATGTCTACAGTAAGATTTGCCTTAAAAATGTCTTTTCTTCTCCCTAACCCATCTCTGTTTTTTTGAGCTTCTCCCCCACCCCGTAACAGGGAAAGATCGCTGATTTTCTGGGGGACGTTAAAAGTCATTTCCTCGCTCCTTGCTCGACTTCCCTGATTAAACCACCCTGATGTGCGCGTTTATTTCCTCCGAGTGGGAGGGAGTAGCCCCCTTCCTGCTTTGGGGAGTCTTTGATTACGGAGAAGGCTTTGAGGGGGAGGTGGTCTTTGGAACGCGGACCCCTCATTCCCAACCCAGTCTCAGCTGCAGAGAGACTGAAAAGCCCCTGCCGGGAGACTAGAACCATACACATTCAGGGTGTCTGGGTGATGTTACAAGAAAAATAATCTGAAGTGATGGGGTGGGGTGGGAGCATAGAGATTTACTTAAAAGATGACTTTTCCGCTGAGCACCCCACCCCACCCCCAATCTGTGCCGGGGATGTACCTAAGCAAGAAGTTGAAAGTCAAATACGGGGTCAGGGCTTAGTTATTTCGGTTTTTTCCGTCCCCAAAGATGAGGCAGCTGGAAGAAACGCCTTCCAAACTCGGAGCAAACGCCGATGTTCGCGTGGTGCCAAGCTCCATTTCCGCCCATCTGAAATGATTTTGGCTCTTAGCAGCCTGTTCTGCAGGCTGGCCTAGCTGTGCCGTTGTTTAGGTGGTGTGAGTCATTTGTATACTTTGGGTTCCTTGCTTTCTGCAAACAGATGTTCTTATTTGTGCAACTTGTTGAGCAATTAGAGATGGACATGGCCCTGTGTATACAGAGGGACCAAATGCCACCTGGGGAGGATGGGGCCCCAGAGCTCTTCCATCCCACCAACAGCCGAGCCTTCCCAGCCTTGGGGCGATTCAGATCAAGGTGTCATGTGAGCTGAGCAGGAAGAATTTATCTGCACAGCTAATTCCACTCGTCTTACTATAAAACATCTGCCCAGTGGGGTCAGAACGAGGGGGGAGGGAGAGTTAGAAAACTGATGCTGTGTTCGCAGCCCCAGACTCCCCTGCTCTCCTTGGATTGCTGAGAACCTGCCAGGAGAAACTGTTGAGTGGATGGAAGTTTCAAGAAATGCAGAACAGAAAGCAGTACAAGCCCTTCTTAAGTGCCTTTTATTTCTGTTTGGAGGAAAGGAGCACTTTGTTAGAATAACAAACTGTGGCTGCTTTTCAAGAGCAGAAAACAGTTCTTGTCGAAGGCAGATTCTTTTTAAGAGTGTGAATCATTTGGTTTGGCTTTTTTTTTTTTTTTTTTTGCGGTGGAGGCTTGGAGATGATTAAACGTCCTGTCTGCAGGAAATTACCAGGAGATTTGAGTATTTTCCTGAATCAGCCTCAGATGGTACACAGCTTTGGGTGTAATACAAGAAAGCTCTGTTACTAAGCAATCCTTCTGCAGTGATACCCTCAACCTCTCCTGGTTTCTCAAGCTCCTCCACCAGCCAGCCTTTGCGACTTCTCCTGTCTAATTTGGGGGGGGGGGAGGGCAAGGAACTGAGTTACATTTAAGTAACTGAAACAGGTCTCAGGCATCCTTCCTGAGCTTTGGGAGTCAGAACTTATTCTGGAGACAGTTTTATCGGGCCTACTTCCCCACGGGCCTCCTCCCATTTTCTTCTGTAGGAAAAGCTCTTGGCTCCTTTCCCCAAGATTTCCTTTAAGCCAGCATTGTTCCCCCAGGGACTGAGCTGGCTGGAGGAAGGAGAGAACTGGGAGGGGTAACTGGTGCTCACCACGCTGGTGGTGCTGTGTCTGTGTCTTGCCTTCAGAGCAGCGCTGTTGGCAGACGAGGCGAAGGGCAGCAGGGCTGGGCTGATGCCATGCTGAGAATGGGCAATTCCAAGAACATGAGGAGCTGAGGGGCTCACGTGCCCTTTGGGGGTAGTTTTGCTCCCAGAGATCTGTGGTTTTAATCATCTAGGAAAGCAAATCTCAGTGCTGTCCGGCTTCCCAAGTTCCTTGTCCTATAAGGCACCTCAGGCCTTATAGCACTTCCCAGCGGGGAGCTTTGAGTGAATATCCACTTGATGTCAGCTTGAGGAAGAGGGGAGCGGGGAACACTTCTTGCCTCCCCAACATAAAGTGGTCATGCTAGTGGGATCACATGAAACTGTATAGAAACTGCACAGTGAGTTTCAATGCCATCTTCCCATGGGGTTTTTTTTTCTTTTCATTTTCTCAAGATTAAAATGGCAAGGGACTCTTTTCCTGGACTGTTAGCATTTGATTAGGGTGCAAGAATTTGTCCCCCTCCTTCTTGGAGGAGAAAGGGGAAGACGCCCTTGTTTCAATAACCTGCCCCCCTCTGGTTGACCAGCAGAGAAAGACTGCCTTTGCAAAGACTGTATTGGGACATCTTCCAGAAGAATGGAAGGTGGAGGGGTTGAGCACAAGGTGGAGGGGCGGAGACAAGTCGGGAGGAACTGAACTCCAGGGAAAGCGCCTGCATGATTTCCCTGCAGGTTTACTGGCCAGACCTTTGTGACTCACTTTCCCTTTGGCTTCTAACAGCCACCTTGAGTATAGGAATCGCTGCAGCCAGCACGAAGGTCTGCCTCTTAGGAAACCCCTTTCCAGGCAAGGTGCCAAGCCACCAAGCATGCACGTGTGACATCGCCTGTCACTGTTTGCGCCTGCTACTTCTTATTAAAAATAAACAGATAAATAAAAAGAACACTTGATTCCCTGAGAACATCTTGCGAAGAGCTACTTTGTATTCACTGGGCTGGGCTGCTCTGCTCTCCGACCCCACCCCCACAATGGAATCTGGGTTCCGAGGACTGTTGGTTACCTTGGTCTAGAGAAACATTTTCATTTTGAGCACCGTGTTTTCTATGCTAGAGACCAAGTCCCTCTCTGGGTCTTGGAAATAATAATACTGAATGATGCCTCTAACTTTCGTAATTTGCCGAGCTTTCACGAAGCACCGGCCAAATACCTTTTCATTTGTTCTCAGGTTTGTGTTGTGTATAAGAATACCCTTCCTGGCGCGGGGGTGGGGGGGTGAGGGGGTGGGGGTGGGGGGTGCCGGGCAGCGCTGATGTTGAGGAGTTCAAGAAGAAATAGGATGTTTTGAAAAACTGGTTGTGGTAGGAATTGTGCCATACTGCTTGATGTGACTAAACTATGGATCAATACAATATCTGTATTAGTTCCCAATAAATGGCTTTGGGGGAAAAAAGAGAAAAGACAACCCTTCAGGGATCCTGTTTCAGAAGGTCTGTGATGGGACCTAAGGACCCGCATTTTAAGATGGATCTCGGGTGGAACCTTGGACTCTCTGGAGATCTCCATTGATTTTTGTCATCATCTTCTTGAAAGGAGCCTTGATGGTGTGTGTGTGTAGTGGTTAAGAGTTGGGCTATGATCTGAATGGTCGGCAGTTTGAAACCACTAGCAGCTCCTCGAGACAAGACTAGGCTTTCTACTCCCGTCAACAGTTACAGTCTAGGAAATCCACAGGGCGTCGCTGTGAGGCAGCATCGACTCCATGGCAGTGAGTTTGGGCTGGTTTTTTTTTATCTTCTTGACATCATCCCAGCTTACTGGGGGTCAGTGCTATCATTGTCTCCAGTTTATAGATGAGAAAGGGTCGTCTTGCCTACATCAACGATCCCTGTCCATATTCAGTAGCCATCAGAGGACCTGAGCCTGGGACCGTCCAGTCCAGAGCCCGTGCTCTCCAGCAGGGTGATCTTAGTGGTTTGAGGTCTTCTCTTTAGAAGCGAGTTCCCTCCCTCACCTCTTTGCAGAAGGTCCTTCCCTCACCCAAGAGGATGGCAGTCAGCAGTGAGCCATTTTCTCTTCACGGTAACACACCAATGTTGACACATTTTGTTTTGTGACCTCAGTCGCCTTCCCCTCAAAGTGACAGCACTCTGCCTGCTTCCGCCCTGGCTTCCCCAGGTCCATCTCCCATCTTCCCTGCCCCTTGCTATTTCCCCAGCTTTGCTGTGCCTCAGATGCTGCCCTGCAGGTCTCCTGTGGTAGTTTGCTCTGTGTAGCACATTCCTCAAGGATGGGATCGTTTGCCTGAAAGGCCTGTCTGTTGTTTGGCAGAAAAGGGGAGATCAGTTCCAGCTTTGAAGAGGAAGACTTGGAAGTCTGCATTTTAAGTCACATTCATCTCAGGTGGAATCTTTGGCTTTCTCTTGAGACATACTTTGATTTTCATTCATTTTTTACCTTAAAACCATCTGGGGACTAGAGTCTCAGGAACTCTATCTGTCTCTATCAGACCAGTATGTCGGATCTTGTTGATGATTCTTCATTTTGTCCCTACATTTTCTCCCACTGTGTCCAGGGACTAATTGGGAGCCCAGTCAGTGGTTGGGAGAAGTAGCCAGACACCCTCTAGTTTACTCTAGTAAACTGCAGTCTGTCGTGGTGGGATTTAGGGGAGACTGCATCTAGGTGAAAGCGCTAACACTACCAATAACTAATTTGTCTTCGTTTCTCTGAAAAGAAGAGAAACCCAAGTGTGCTCAGGATAACAAGGGAACAACAAATGATCCAAAATCAGTGCTGAGGGGGGTGTAGGAGGCCTGGTAGGGCTTGCTCAAGGACATTGTAACTGAGAGGAATTACTGAAACCCAAATGAAGACTGAGCATGAGAGTGGGACAAGAGGAAAGTTAAAGGAAATAGAGGAAAGAACTAGGAGGCAAAGGATATTTATAGAGGTCTAAATATAAGCATGCTCATATGTAATTATATTTTTATATGACAATGGGGAAATAGATCTATGTGCATATATTTATAGATCTAATATTAAGGTAGCAGCTGGACATTGGGTCTCTACTCAAGTACTCCCTCAATACAAAAACACTTTGTTCTGTTAAACTGGAATTCCATGATGCTCACCTTCCCAACACAATTGCTGAAGACAAAGTGAGTGCAAGCAAATGTGATGAGGAAAGCTGATGGTGCCCGTCTATCAAAAGATACAGCATCTAAAAATTTTAAAAAAAGATACAGCATCTGGGTTCTTAAAGGCTTGAAGGTAAACAGGTGGCCATCTAGCTCAGAAGCAACAAAGCCCTCATGGAAGAAGCACACCAGCCTGTGTGATCATGAGGCGTTGATGGGATCAGGTAACAGGCATCAAAGAACAAAGAATCATATCATGGTGAATGAGGGAGAGTGGAGAGTGGAGACCCAGAGCCTATCTGTAGGTAACTAGACATTCCCTTACAGAAGGGAGATGAGCAGTCAGGGTGCAGTGTAGCTCTGATGAAACATACAACTTTCCTCTAGTTCTTTAATCCCCCACCACCACCACTATCAGGATCCCAATTCTATCTTACATTCCAGCTAGACTAAAGAATGTACACTGGTGTAGATAAGAACTGGAAATTCAGGGAATCTAGGAGAGATAAACCCCTCAGGACCAACAATGAGAGTGGTGATCAAGAGGATAAAGGTAAGATGGGGGAGAAAAAACAAACTGATCACAGTGATCTACATATAACCCCTCCCTGGGGGATGGACAACAGAAAAGTAGGTGAAGGGAGACATCAGATAGTATAAGACATGACAAAATAATAATTTATAAATTATCAAGGGTTCATGAGGGAGGGTGGAGAAGGGAAGGGAGCAATGAAGAGCCAACATCAAGGGCTGAAGTAGAAAGAAAATGTTTTGAGAATGATGATGGCAACAAATGTAGAAATATGCTTGACATAATAGATGGATTGTGATAAGAGCTGTACAAGCCCCCAATAAAATGATTTTTAAAAAGATTAATTTATTCATGAGGTCCTTCTCATCCAACCCCTTTATTCCTGAGGGGGATGATACAAAGATTGACATGCTGACTTTCTAAATGAAAGGCTGAGTGTTGGATCCCACCCAAAGGTGCCTTGACTAAGGACTTCCCCAAACCCAGTCATTGGAAACCCTGTGCAGCTCAGCTCCACCCTAGCCCACACGGGGTCACCAGGAGGTGGAAGTGACCCAACCCAGCCACGAGTGTGGGCTTTGTTTGTTCTTCATCCTCTCCCCCTCAACCTTGTTTGGGGAATATTGAACACAGCTCTATACTTTTTGATGGGCCCTTCCTCAATTTCTTGTGCCATCCTTTTTTTTTTAAAGTCTATACACATCCACAGGATTCGCCCATAAGACCCTCTGCAATTCACAGACATAAGAAGGGTGAAGTCTTTTCCTAATGTCCTTGATCTGAGCCCACCCACAGCTCATTTCTTTTCTTCCACTCCCTGTATTAACGCTCTCCTTGGGAACAACTCTGTGGAAGCACATGCAAAGGGAATATGGTCAATGAGCAAACAGCAGCCTTGCATACGTACGTGTGTACATGCCTTTCTGATTTTCTCTCAGCATGACCTGATTTCCCTCTCTCCCCAGCACCAGGACCAGTGCTGATTTTTCTTGCTTTAATTGCTGCAGGATTGTGACACAGGACAACCCACTTAACCTCATGAGCTTTGTCTTCATTATCTGTAAATGGGAATGTTCCTATCAACCCTTTCTCCTTGGGGTACAAGTGACATCATGTCTGTGACAGCACTTTGGACTTGGTTCAAACACATTTTCACGACCTGACCCTGTTACTTTCTATAAGTGGTTCTCTTTCTGGTTCTAGGAAACACTTGCTTGGTGAATTTTACTTTAAAAAAAAAAAAAGGAAGACAAGAACAAAGTAAGGTTCCTCCTATGTTTGGCAAATGATATGCTACATCTCCCTCTTGAGGATGGTCATGCACACAAGCATACTACATACAGCCTTTGAGAATCCTGCTGATCTTTGCATGTTCCATGCTGATGAACCCTGAGAACTTCTTTTCAGACTCACCTGCTCATGGTCTGCAGCGTACACTTAGAGGGAGGCTGGTAAACATCCAGTGTTGGCGCTTAGATGTCTATTCCTCAATGCCCTTCTCTGTAAAGTTGAAACAGAAAGAAAGCTGCTCTTCTGCAGAGTTTTGTTGGTGTCAGTGGCTGCAGAGATGGCCGCAGTGAATGGCAATCCTGTGCATACTGGAACAAAATGCTACCTCCTCTTGCACCAGGCCCATGGTTCACCGGGAGGTGGACCATTGGGATCTATTGGGTATTCACTGGCTGACCTTCAGAAGTCGATACGCTCCTTCCAAATCCATCATAGTCTGATTTCTGGGCTGAAACCTGTTCAGCTGCTAGCAACACACAAGCCTCCATCCACAGAGAGGGGCTGGCTGCACACAAGGTGTGCTGGACCAGGACTGAACCAAGGAAGTGAAAATTCTGCTAGCAAACCAGGACTGTGGATCTTAAGATAAGCTTCAAATAGGAGAACCTGTTCCCAGTTGCCTGCCTGGCAGAGATATTTGAGTGCTGTTTGTGCTGTTTTCTTCTTTCTCCTGGAAGCTTCTATTCATCCTCCTTGTCTTCTGTCTCTTCTGCTGCTCTTTCTGTTCTACCAATATGTTAAAAATTGACCTGACCCTGGACTATTTCCCCTGCACTTCTCTCTATCTCTCTTTTAATGTTTGTTTCCTTGCTAATTCAGGACTGTGGTAGATACAGAATTGTTTGACAATTTGAGGGTTAAGAGTGTAGGGGTGGAGTCTAGTCTGTCAGTTGGATCATAGCCAATGAGGTTTCTTTGTGGACGTGGCCTCCTAAGAATTCTGAGAAATCTGGTGGTATTTCCTCCTTGGAGGTGAGAGACTTGCTACTCACACGTGTGGAAATGCTCTATTGACAAGACACATGGCGCTACACTGATAAACCCCATGCCCTGGGAACTGGAGGAGCCACTTGGAGGCCCCTGCCAGTGCTGAGATCCTTACAATGCCACTGGATCCAAAGACTTTCTACCTACTGACCTCTGATCATCCTGCATTCAGCATCATTGCATGTGTTTCACGAGTCTGAAGAGGGCTTTATAGATTGGTATCACATATGTGGGCTAGTATTGGACTTATGGACTTGTACTGGACTTGGTTGGGATGCTTTCTCAATGTTCAGTTCCTCTAGTATATTAACTCCTCCCTTATATACTTATGAGTGTATCCATGAACTTGTTTCTCAAGTCTACCTGGACTAACACAAGAGCATTGCTTTAAATGTTGTTATTCATTATTCCCAAAGTTACATCTTCCAACTGGATCGCTCTGTGAGTCCTAGATGAGGAAGGGAGAAAGGAAGGTAGGCAGGCAGAAAGGCAAACATGAGGAGGCTTCAAAAAGTTTGTGGAAATACTGAATTAAAAGAGAATGACATTTTTTCTTGAATATTTTGAAGCCCACAGGTATGTATGTATATTTCAATATACTTGTTAAATAGACTTCTTCGACTGAATATTTCAAAGCATCATTCAGGTTTCATTATTCTCCCCAAGTCATTACCACGTTGGCAGATTGCATCTCTGGTCACCCAGTTGTTTGGTCTTGCAATGCTTGGAACCTCCTTCCCTCTTTTTCTTTCCCATAATTCCAATAGCCTATTCCAATGGCAGCATGTCCTTTCAGCTCTTAGTTCGACCTTAAAAATGTAAGTCTCAAATTGAGAAAGGGAAAGGGGGAGGACTGACCAGGAAAGGACACAAGGTAACTTGCCGGGTAATGAAAATGTGTTGAATCTTGATAAGGGAGTGGGTTACATGGGTGTGAGCTTTTGCCCAAATGCTATAAGGCCTGTCCTTTCACCACATGTTACCTGTCATTTTGTGTGGGTGCCAGCGAATCATTTTTTTCACTCAATGTGTCCCCATGGAACAGAGTAGAACTTGCTGCATGAAGCTTGGTAAACTGCCATCTTCCTAGCCGTTGACCCCCGGGGCTGTCGACCACAGAGGTGGTAGGTGGGTTTAAACCACCATTCTTTCAGCTAGCAGGACAAATCCTCAACCTTCTATGGGAATTACATGTTAGTAAAGAAATATGCAAGAAAAGATCTATTCCAAACAGGACCACGGTTCACCTACTTTAATCTAAGACACCATCATTTCTCTCAGCTTCCTCGATTCTCTCATAGCTTACAAAAAGCTAATATTTCCTCAGCTTAAATCAGATGATATCACACCTCTGTTTCACATTATTCAACAGCTTCTTGTTGCAATCAGACCACAGTCCTAATGCTTTCCTGTGAGCCTCTCCCTCAGCTACTCTGCAAAGGTAGCCTCTTCCCCTCCACCACTAGTAAGCACTCTTCAGCCACACTGGCCCTGCTGTGCCCAAGATCCTGCCTGCATCCTGGGCCTTCGTACTTGCTAATCCTTCTTCTTGGAATGCTCTTGCCAAAGAACTGTGTTCGGTTTACACCTCCTCATCACTGATTCAAAAAAGTCACTGCCTTTGAGTCGATGCTGACCGGGTCACACTGCCCGTGTGAGTTTCTGAGACTTCAACTCTTTATGGATGTAGAAAGAGCTGACTATCTCCCAAGAAGCCGTTCGTGGTTTTGAACTGCTGACTCTGCCGTTAGCAGCCCCAGGAGTAACCGCGGTACTAGCAGGGCACCTAACCCATCACTGAATTGTTTGTTACATGCCCTTATCCTAAAGGAGTTCCTCCCCAGCCTCAATCCCGTCTACTGTCTCACTATGTTTTTCACTCTGCCATGTTTCCTTATTAACATTTCTTCAAGGCACTCAATAAGATTGGATATGCCTTCTTTATTTTTAAAATAAATAAATAAATAAATGCCCGCTTTTGGTTCCTTTGAAGGCATGTCCTGTGTCAAAGAGCCCAGTGCCTGCCCCTCCTAGAGTCTGCCCAATATATATGTTGATGGACAAATCATCCCCTGCCACCGTGTCTGATACAGCATCTGCTAGAAAATTGTTAGCTAATTAAAAAGGATTAAATTGCTTTGACCACTCATTCTCTTCCTTTTCTGATCTCTTGGGGCATGGGGAGGCTAATATGCTACTCAGCCCCACTGAGCCCGCATGCTCACCATTCTGAACCTCAGCTGCTTTGTTGTAAAAACCAGGTCAGCGATGGCAGCCCCTGTCTGTAAGCCCTTGGAGGAGAGCAGAGGGTGCTTTTGCAGCAGGAGCAAGGCATTGGTGTGTCGTCACCTTTTAAAAATTGCACCCCCAGCTAATGGTTCTCTTTGAAGGCTGCAAGTTTCTAAACTCTGATCAGAAGCAGCTGCTCTGGGACTTGGGCTACAAAGAGTTTTTAAGATCAACTACAACTCCCATGAGTGGCTTTGGAGCTCAAAGGGCAGTAAACATGTTTGGCTTTTAATCGTCAGAGACAAGTTCTGCCCAGAGAACAAAGGTAGCGCCCGGGCTGTAAGACCCCAAACTTCCTCTACCTCTGTTCCGAAAGGCCAGGACCTGTGACTTAATAGTATTTCTGGAGACCATTTTTCCCCTTTGTAAATAAAGTTTTTAGAACTAGGATTGTCTTTTGTAGCATATAAAAGACAGAAGCCCCAGTGACATTGGGATTGCATATAAACAAAAGTTTATGGGAGATACTTCAAACAAAAAAAACATTTATCTGAAATGCAAATTAAACTGGAAATTCAGCTGCCCTGATTGGACCATCTTCACACCCATTCATTGATGCTTCATTGTGGCTGCTTCTGTGCCACAGCAGCAGAGTTCAGTGGCTGAACTCTGTGTTTATTACCTGGCTCCTAGCAGAACAAGCTTACTGGCCACTGCTCTGCAACAACATATTCTTGAATGCTTCTTACAGAGCAGAAACACAGACACCAAAAGTTTGCATGTTCTAGAATCGGGGGGGAAGACCAACAGATATCGATGGGGAAAGAAATGATAAATGCATCTCTGAAAACACACAAGCCAGATTATATTTACTTGGACTTTTCATAGAGTTATTAGGACAGAAATAGTACAGGGTTTTTATTTGCCTGGAGTTCTGGCTGAAGAAGATTAGAACACATTTTCTGAGCTTAATGGAATAGTGTTATGATTGATTAGCAATGTCTGGCCTGGGCAAAATTAGAGTAGGTTAGCTTTTGAAGGGCCTTTGGATGTCATCCAGCCCAACTCTTGGATAATAATTATTACACCCTTCTTAGAGGCCTTTAGAAAAATAATCATGAGCTTGGCAAAACTATCAACTCTCTACACCTTTGTGCTCTCATGGGTCTTGTTAGTGGACCTCTCAGGATGGCATGCTGCAACATTTCCTAAAAATGTGGGATTCTTCATGTGACAACTCTGATGCCTATTCCATTTTGAAAATTCTATGTGAACATAGCCTCTTCTAAAAGAAACATATTGCACAATAATCATTTGAGAAGTCCAAAAACAAAGAAGCCTGTTTCAGACACATGTACACCAAGAACTGGAGGGTGTCCAACTGTTATTGCTGATCATTGTCATCAAAACGTATGTAGAAAAATCCTGATCAAAAAGGGGAAAATGTAAACAGAATTTCACATTCTAATAAACTCCATATTTTCTAGGCCGAGGGTTGGGGGGGGGGGCGGTGTACATGAACCTTTGAACTATGAAATAATCTATAAAACTTAAAACCTAAACTATCCCCTGATACTTCTTAAAACCAAAGAATAGTTTACCTAGTAAAGAATGTATGCCTCAAGCATTGAGTTTCTTAAGAATTATTTATTTGGGATCAGAGTGACAACATGAACTTGAAAGAATAGATAGGAACCTCAGCAGGCTATGAGTTTATGTTAAGGGGGAGAAGCAATTCAGGGAAACAAACCAAAAATAATAGACAAAACTTACCTCCCTCCAGTCAGTGCTGACTGGTAGTGACTCCCTGTGGGTTTCTGCGACTATAACTGTTTATGGAGTAGAAATCCCGGTCTCTCCCTCAGAGCTGCTCATGGTTTGAAGCGCCAACCACGGGTATCTCAGCCCAATGCTGAGCTAGTGGAGGGGGATTAAGACAGTTGTACAATTGGAAAAGAGCAATTGATGCCATTGGATTATGCATGCAGAGACTTGAACTTTGCTCTGTATCTTCCCAGGAAAAATAACACCACTGAGAGATGCATAGCAATGTCCACTGCAGCACTGTTTACCATTGACAAAAGTCAATCACCAAAGGATGAATTGTATAAGCTCTGACTTATATGGAGTATCTAGACTATGCAAATGTATGTAGAACAATGTTTATGAGTGAGAGGGAAAAGAAAATAGGATCCGTAAGATGGATGGGATATTTGTGGTGATGGATAATTGCCACTGGGTAATGGGGATAGGTGCACAATGTGGTCAATATAATTGACATCATTGGTGTACTTGTAAAAACGATGAATTGGAAAATGTGTTATATAGTTTCACAAAACATTTTTGAAACAGCAGAAAGAAACCCACATGACTGTTTCCCTAGCCTGTCTGATTCCAAGGCGGGGTACAGGAAGACGTGCTGCCCTGTTGCACAACATTCTGTCTCCGTGACGCTCCAGGGTGTTTGAGTGATGGGAGTACATTCACTGCCTTCGCAAACAAGTGCAAACGTTGTGGTTTCAAACAAGCCATTCAGTCTCTCGCAATCCTGGAGGTGAAAATTCATTTCAGAACAAGGTGTTTATAGGACCGTGTACACTGCAGAGACTTTTGATGGAGAATCTGTTTCTTGCCTCTTCTTCCTTCTGATCGCTGCCAGTGTTCCTCGGTGGTCCTTGGCTTACAGTCACATCCCTCTAGTCTTCATCTTCACACAATCTTCTCTCCCGCCTACTATCTTGCTTTGCCTTTCTGCTGTCGGGACACTCAGGATGGCACTGGTGGTGTTGTAGTTGCTCATTGTGCTGCTAATTGCAAGGTCAGCAGTTTGAAACCACCATCTTCTTTTTGGGGAGGAAGATGGGGCTTTCAATCCCTGTAAAGAGTTGCAGTCTCCGAAGCTCACAGAGGCAGTGTTGCTGTGAGCTTGTGGCTCTGATTTGGAATTAACTTAAAGGCAGTGAGTTTGGTCCAGTTTGGTACTTCAATTTTTCATTGAAGTAATGCACACACATACACACACACACACACACACAGGAAAACGAACATATTATCAGAGTAAAGGCTAATGAAATTCTATAAATGGAACTTAACTAGGTTACCAATGATAAATCAAAAAATAAATACTACTGGGGCCCCAGAAACCTTTGTGCCCCATTTGTGTGATCTTCTGTCCGTATTTCTACCATACTCACTTTCGCCTGATTGTATGTTAATTTGTTGTCACTAGGTGTGACATAGTCAATTCTGACTCCACAGGACCACGTGGACGATAGAGAGAAACACCGCCTAACCTTGGCCCTGTCTTACAACTTGCTATTGGAGCCCATTGGTGCAGTCAATGTGTCAAGCCAGCTCTTTAAGCTCTCCCTGTTCTTTACTGACCTGCTGTGGAGAAGGTTTTATCAAGCCTGACATCTTCCCCCAGGGTTTGACCCCACCTGGTAGCAAGTCTAAAGCAGGTGAGACAAAGTCTCTCTGCATTCTCCCTCATGGATTTTTCCAGCTATGCTTCACATCAGTGGAATTAAAATATACATGTACTCTTTCAGAGTTAGCTTGTTCCACTCAGCATTCTGTTAGTGAAGTTCAATCATTCTGTGTTTAAAACTGTGGATTGCTCGTTTCAGTTGCTATATGGTTAAACAATCATTTACCCCCCTGTTACATGGACTACTCTTTATTCAATTGTGAATGGGTGTGGTTTCTAGTGGGGCCTTTACAAAGAGTGCAGCTAGAGGTGTTTCTCTACATCACTTTTGGGAGAGCATATGCTACTGGGAAACAAGTCTATAGTACTTTTAATGAAGAACTGTATATATAGTTAGACTAACTGCTTTCTATGCAACATAGAGAACTTATGATCAAAGCTGATTAAATGGAACCATCCTCACTCCTTGGTGGGCCCACCACCCTTCAAATCATTGGTCTTGTTTACGTGTTCTTGCTGTGTTGAAATCTGTTGAGTCACAACCCTTTCCAGAATACTTCTTTCTAGGCTTCCATCCACTGGGTTGGTACTGGATGTGGTCATTTTTTTTTTTAAGACAAAACCTCCCAGTCAGGGACACAACCCCTGGACCCATGATCCCACACAGAGCCTCCTCATATATTCACCTACTGGCCCATGACTAGTGCCATGGCAGTCCTGCCTTCCCTCGGCTACTGTAAGAAAAGACCAGATAGACCACCAAAATCCCCTTCTTCTGCATCTAACCTGCCCCTACATTCCCATTTTATAATCCCCAATTTAGAAGAGGTCAAACTGTCTTATAGATTCAAATGAGTCTTACAAAAGGTTATAGGCAGAAGGGTGACTGATGGTGTGGTCCAGGCTGGCAAAAAACTGTGGGTCTGAGCTAAAAAGTTGGCATCATTACCCCAACAGTTTGGGAGCCACTGGTTTAACTCAGCCATATAATTTCCCTTCTGTTGGGAGAAGACTGGAGTGCACGCTTCTAGTGCCCCCCATGTCACATGCCTGAGAGACTCTTTCTAGAGCCCCAAATTGAGTCTGGTCATGCATGAAGCGTCACTGAAATGTGGTGAACGGTGACGTCATGCATGTGGCTCTGCGCAGTGTTTCATTTTGTGCCTGGTTGGCAATTTACACACGTCCATTCTGGAATTAGCTGGGGAAATATATGACCCAAATGTTCCAGCGAGATCAAAAAGAAATTAGGCTTGGTGTTCCAAACCCCTTTCTCTTAATGGACTTTGTTCCTGTTTGTTAGGTAGCTCTAAAGACACATGCCTATGGCAGAGGGGGTGGGGAGGTGGGCGTGCAGGAGACCGCACTCTCTAAGTGTCTTTGTTATGGACTCGTGTTTACTTTTTCTTGCCTGGTGACCAAGAATTTAGGAAAGAAAGAAGACGTGGTTGGAAAGGGTGAGGCTGATGCTGGAAGATTTTTATCTGTTCCAGTCAACAAAGAATGAAGCCATGCTGCTCTGTAGGATTATATCTTACCAAAACGAACAAAGAATTGAGCAACTTCTTCACTGGACTCTTTGTAGATCTAACTAAAGGACAGTCATTTCTAGAACAAGGACTCTCTTTGAGACTTTACCACATTTTGGGTCAAGTTTTTTTTTTTTTTTTTTTGTAAAGGGGGCCAAGAGCAAGACTTATGTAGTTGTTCTTATGGAACGAGAGACAACATATTCCTATAAAGTTTTTATTGATGGACTTCAACATATCAAGATAATAATTATATATAGCTTTGTGTGTGGGTGATGCAAACCTAATGAAAATAATTGGAATTCTTTTCTACAGGGGTGCCTCTTATTGGGGTTGAGTAATTGTTTATAGCATCAAACCAACTGCAAATGTTCATCTGTAAAAATGACTCTCATGTCATGATGTCATGAGGCACACAAAATAGGTGTGCACTGATTTGGGGCTGTGGGCCACAGTTTTATTGGTATTATCACTAAGCCTTACATATCAGTTGTAATGCAGTTGGGGTCTTCCAGAATGGACTGACAGCACACTGGTGTGATTAAGCTTGATTTTACTTCTGCTTTTCTTCAGATTTTACTTTAGAGGTGGCTGCCTTGAGCAGGTCTGACAGCTTCATGATGTGGTAGGCACCAGGGTCCCTGGTCCTCTGCATTGGCAACTATAACACATTGCTCTGTGTCACAAAATCACAGGGCAACTCTATACCACATCATTTTAGGCAGCAAGAGGGAAAGGAGAAAAAGTGAGCATCTACTTACCACTAAGGAGACTTTCCTAATATCCCAACCAATACTGCTTACTAGAAATGCCATATATCCTTACAGAAGAAGCTGGGAGATGTTTGTCACTCCCGTTGTTTGTTATGCTCGAATGAGAAGCCAGAGTCCTGCTCCTGAGGAAATTAGAGCTGTTGACCACACAGCTCTACATGTTCAGGAGGTGAGCCGTCGAGAGACGACTATCTTCTTCAGAGCCTTAGAAAGTAGCAAACTGGAGAGAGCTAGGATTGAGGCCTGCTCTCCCTGTGTCTGCCCTCAACAGTTGTGTGGGGAAGGAGATAGAGTAGTTGGAATGAGGTGAGGGCTTCACTTGTACCCTTGCTCCTTCCAAAGATGTTCCCAAGGACCTTTAAGAAAGGATGGCATCCTTGATCCTTCATGGAGAGCCCTGAAAATGCTGGGCAGAAGCCATGCTGGATGTGACGTGGGTTGAAGTCTAAACAAGGCCATCGACTCCCCTCGGCAACAGAATACAAATCTTGAGTGCCTCTCACGGCTTCTGTCGGTCACTTGGAATAGAGAATTGGTAACCTGATCAACAAGCTCAGGCATGCCTGTGGGGAGAGTGGCAGTAGGTTTTGTTCTAAGTGCCCTTACCCATCAAGCTGCATGGCATGAAGGGCGGATGTGGGAGAGCAAAAACTATGTCTGCATCGGTGAATTTTTAAAATGACCCTGTGCACGAGGATGTCTTAGGATTTGACCAACCAGCTTTCTAACTTCTCCTGCTTAGTGGCGGTGGGCTTGGTGGGAGGGAGAGGCAGGAGTGGCTCAGTAGTATAATTCTCGCCTCTCATGTGGGAGCCCCTGTTGAATGGCTGACCAGTGCACCCTAGCATGGCCACAACGGGCCTGCTGTGCATGCTGCCTATGTGTCATGACAATGCCTAGCAGTTTCCAGAGGAATTTCCAGGTTAGCACTGACTAAGCAGAAAAGCCTCATGATCCTTGTCTGAGAGGTCAGCCCCGCCACCAACAAGTGAAAAACACCTGCTAGGATCCCGACAGCTCCACCTGCTTGTGTGAGGGCCGCAGGAGCCAGGAGTGACCCACTGGTAGCCAACAGCATCCTGAATGGGAACCCAGGAAAGGTAGACATCATTCTTCCTTAGCTCTGGTCTTTAGCCATGACAGAGCTCCCAGAAGTATGTAGAAAAAGTCCATGCATTCAGTACCATTTTCTTGCAAGCTTTTTAGGAAAGATGTGCATGCTTGGTAGACACGAACACATTTATCTCATGTAATCTCACAACAGCCTGTCTCTGGGGGGCCTGTCCTGGCTATCTGGTGCTGCTATCACAGAGAACACAGGTTGATGGTCATGACCAGCAGTTCTAACCTGTGGGTTGTGACTCCTTTGCGGGTGGAACAACCCTTTCACAAGGGTCACCTGATTCATAACAGTAGCAAAATTACAATTTTGAGGGGCAGTGAAAAGAATTTTATGGTTGGGGGATCACCACAAAATGAGGAACTGCATGAGAGGGTCGCGGCACTAGGAAGGTTGAGAACAACTGGCCTTGACAAACAGGAATTATGGTAGTCATGTATCTGTGATGTCAATTTCATGATTGGGATGTAGGGATGGAGTCTATCCTGTTGATCTGGAGGTCAATGAGTAGCCAGTGAGGCCTCTGTGTGGGCATGGCTTTCTCCTGAGAATTTTGGGAAGTCTCGCATTATTTCCCAATTGGAGAAGAGAGACTTGACTCTCAGTCTCCGAGACAACGAACTACTGACAAGACAAGATGGCAGCATCTGAGAAACTGGAGGAGCTGGAGAAGGAGCCACCTTGCCTTACCCTGACAGAACCAGACCTCTAAGCTGGAGAAGCCACGTGGGAGACCCCTGCCAGTGCTGAGTTGCTTCTACCACCACTAGATGCTATTGATGGACCCTGACTTGGAAGTGAGGAGCCATGAGGAGATCCCTGCCAGTGCCAGGATGCTTTATGGATCAGAAGGAGACTTTATAGACTGGTATCGGACATATGGGCTAATGTTGGATTTATGACCTTGAACTGGACTGGGTTGGGATGCTTTCTCAATGTTCCATTCCTCTTATATCTATATGCATGTCTATGAATTTGTTTCTTTAGTCTACCGGACTAACACAGGAATTTCTTCTCTCACAGTTTAGGAGGCAGGAAGTCTGAATTTGAGGTGCTGGTTCCAGGGAAAGGCTTTCTCTTGCTGATGACTCTGAGAGAAAGTCTTTGTCTCCTTTCAACATCTGTGAGTGGCCCCAGCGTCCCTTGAAGAGCTCCAGATGTCTTGACATCAACCTTCCCCTAAGTCTAGGAGCTTTCCTCACAAGGACTTTAGGCCCAGCGGGTGCCCCCAGCTCCTAGCTTCTCATTCTTGTCAGCAGGAGTAAAATCCTTACTTTTATCTCTACTTTTCTCTTCTGTAAGATCAAAGGTGCTGACCCACCTCAGGACAACTGCCCTAACATTGGATGAGACCTGTGACCTGAATAAAGGTGTTACATCCCACTCTAAGGCTGTCTCGTTAGCAGAACAAATGCAATCTAATTATTATTAACAGAACCCAATCCCCTCATTAACCATAGGCAGAGATTAGATACATTTACAACACAGAGGGCAATTATGTCAGATCACAGAGAGGAGGTTACCCACACAATACTGCGACTCATACCCTAGCCAAGTTTTCTATTTGGGTTTGGGGGGTGTGGGGGTGGTCACAATTTAATCTTAACAAGTCATCAACAAAATCCATGGGGCTATAGTGGAAGGGTTGGCTAATTTGGGCCCTGGAAAGGAAGGCGGGTTTTCAGAGGTGGTGAATTCGAGTCGGCCTTAGGCTAGGGCAATGTGAGAAGAATAAAATTCCAACAAGTCAGATGATGGTTAGGCAGAGGAATTAAAAATTAATTTGAGGGCTGAGCCCCGGTGGCATAGTGGTTGTGCGCAGGACTGCGGCCCACTGGGATGGAGGTTCGATTCCAGCTCCACGGAGCAAAGGCTGGGCCTCCTACTCCCACCACCTGAGGGCAGTGATGCCCCCCCCCCAAAAAAAATTAACTTGGCTGCCGTGGCTAATTACCAAAAACCCCACTGTCACTGAGTTGATTTTCACTCATATGGGACCTTCTGAGGGTGCCAAGATTTATTACAGCAGGCAACCTCAATTTTCTCCCATGGAGCAGTTAGTGGGTTTGAACCACTGCCTTTGTGGTATGCAGCCCAGGACTCCTTGGCTGTCTAATTAAGAGGTGAGAAATTGAGTCAGGGGCCATATCTTTGTGTTTAAAGTTCCTGAGTGGTATGGATTGTTACTCTGCTTGGCTGCTAAGTTTAAACATTACAAAGTTGAGTCTACCTTTCCAGACGTACCTTGGAAGAAAGACCTGGTGATCTACTCTCCAACTGTTGAGTCACTGATAACCACCTGGAACTCAGTTCCGCTCAGACACACACACATTGCCCAATGGAGGTCTTGATTTGAGGACAGGTTTCGTCTTGTTTTTCTCAACTGGTATTTTTTGTCCATCTTTCTCTGGACGTCACTATCACCATCAGTGATCTGTGTTCTCAAGGCTTGTCCTCAATGCAGCCCATTTCCATCTTCTCTGCCACATTAGGGGCCCAGAGCCAAGACTCTTGCCAGCAAGACTCTGCACCCCGTTTGGATGGCGTGGCCTTGAGGTGTTTGTTCTTCTTTCCACTGTCTTCATGGCTCTGGTTTGCCTGGACTCGTCTGTGTATTAGTGTAAAGGAATAAAGCTCATAAATAAAAGAGGAGGCGAAAGTAGGTTTTAGTAATGAGGCTTCTGCTTAATCGCATCAGCAGCTAAGGAAAAAGCTATGAAATATTTATTGAATTATTGCATTAACATTTTCACTGAGCTTGCTGTGGACACTAGATCTCTCAGGAGAGTGCGGCTGTCTCCCTCCGAGCAACAGGAGGGAGCTGTGGCTGAAGCGAAACACCTCTGTGATTGCAAGCCTGCAGCCATGGGAAGGCAACAAGGGGATTGTTTGTGCAATTGCCATTCGCAGTGGGACACCCCGCTGAGGTTTCAGAGAGTGAGGCTGTGG
>PVJH01003146.1:84038-110320 GCA_004026705.1 Nesogale talazaci
GTAGCCAGGGCCCGGGGGCCGTCTCTGAGCAGCATGCTCTGGGCCCATGTCTTCCACAGGCCACAGCTCCATGCCCAGGTTACCTAGCCTATCAGTGAGGTGTTCTGAGAAGGAAATCCTGCAGGCCAGGAAGATCCCTGGCAAGCACTCCGTCTATGGCGGCTGGTCTTCCCTTCAGAGCTCCAGTGGTGGAGCAGGTACATGCAGGGCTGCGCTCCTCAAGGTTAGACATTTGAAATTACTGCAGCTCCGAGGGAGAAAGAGAAAACTTTCTACTCCCTTCTAGTTACAGTCTCAGACTGTCTGCCCCATAGGGTTGCTCAGAGTCCATATTGACTTGATGGCAGTGAGTTTGATTTCTTGGTTTGGCTCGTCCTTTATTTCCCAAAGTTTAAATTTCTGCCCCAAACCATCTTGTCTTGGACTGTGGCTGTTGGTCCTCGATGGTGAGTTGATTGGGCCCCACGGTGACCTGTATGCCCCACAGAATTGCTCTCTGTTGATGATTTCCAAGGCAGTGGCCTTTCAGAAGCAGATCTCCACTGCATTTCCAAGGTGCCTCGGGAGGTGGGGGGGAGGGAGGGCTTGAGTCTCCAGGCTGTGGGTTGTCCCAGACATAACCATCCGGGCCACCTAAAGGGCTCCGTGGAGCTCTGTGCTGAATGTGGGGTTCGCAGAATTGAAGATGTGTGAAGTTTTCTGTGCCAGTCACCACGTGGAACTGGGTGGCAGGGGCCAGGGAGAGGATGGCCAGCTGCAGACTGACCAGCGCACTGAAAACTTCAGAATTGTGACTCAGGAGGGGTGCTGATGAGTAACAGACCCCCAGATGTGAGCGTGACGCCCCGCCTTCCACAGAAACGTCCAGAAGGGGGCTGGCGTGCCTGTTTCTTTTCTCTCCCACCGCGCCCACATTTCCCTTTTCTGTCAAAGTCTGTCATGTCATGTTTTGTCATTTCATGTAAACTTCTGCGGTGTATGTAACATGATGCTAGAAAACTTGGATTTCTTTCCTCCCTGTACTGCTGACTGAAAAACCAGTGAGGAGCCTGCTCTGGGGCTCTGTGGGCAAAGAGGGGAGGCCACCATTGGAGGATGCTCAGGCTGAGGTACATGCTCTGGGGTTCAACACGGACAGTGGTCATTGATAGCTTTCCTGGACAGGGGCTTGCCCAGGCTGACTTTGAAGTCGAGGACCGTGCCACCACTTGTAAATCTTACATTCGTAGAAATGGAGCTCATCAGCCACCTTGAGACTGGGTGCAGTGTCACTCAGCAAATTCTTCTGGAGAGCCTAGTGCATGCCCTGCCCATGAACCACAGACACGAGTGTCTGCCCTTGCAAAACTCACACGTGCAATGGGCTAAGGTGGGCAATGTATAATTACATGAAGTGCCAGATGGATGCGTGAGTTCTGGAAGTGGAGGGGGGTGCTGTCTTTTGTTGGGATCTGGAGGGAACCCCACTGCATACAGTCCTGAAGGAAGTGAGGCATGCCGGTATTTGGGAGGAGGAGGAGTCTTCCAAGGCGAGGGAGCAGCACATACAACAGCGCAGGGACTGCACCTGGAGTGTGGAGGGACAGGATGGAGCAGGAGCAAGGGTGCATTGTGGCGGAAAATGGGAAGATGCCAAAGCAAGTACGTCTTCACTGGCCTCAAAATGCTCCTGAGAGTCTTCATCCCGGACCTCACACGCAGCAGTTGTAGAGAGTGTGCGTTCATGGCCTCTCTGGCTTGCAAACTTCAGAGTCCAGAGTCAAGCCAGTGGAAGTCAAATGGGAATGGATTGGCTGGTGGAACTGGGAGCTGGTAGTGGGTGGAGCTGGTTTCAGGTACCGCCATGGGATGCGTACGGGCAATCAAGGAGCCCACCACTGAGTGAGTGAGTGAGTGAGTGAGTGAGTGAGTGAGTGAGTGAGTGAGACAGACAGGGATGTGCTCATCGTGCCTGATGGCAAGGAGAAAAGGAATGCCTTACAGTGGATGGGATTCAAACCTGCATAACAGAATGTTCTGAGAGGTGGGCTAAAACAGAGGAGTCGTGGAGTTCAAGGGCTGTGGTCTCACAGGCCTTCCCCATGGGCTCTGTGAGAGGAAGTCAGGCAGTAATAAGTGGTTGGTCATCTGGTTTGGTGGTGTGTCTTGAGCCTTTGGCCTCAAGCCTCGGGGTCTCTTGCAGGACCCCTACTGTGACCGGGGGTAGTGGTGGTGGGAGCTGGAGTTCGTTTCTGGATAGTCACCTCTCGCGCATGTAGCCCCCCGGGACAACAGAACGAACCGTTTCCAAGTCTTGCTTCCGCTTCATCATGGAGTCCATGGTGTGGCCCCTGTGGGGGTTGAAGTACAGAGCCAAGCCTTTCCTCCTATACCATGTTAGTCTTTAAGTTTCTCTAAGACTCACCCACCGTGTTCGGTGGCTCTGCCAGCTCCTCGCTTTAAAACAGCAGGCAAAAGTGCCACCACCAGATGCTAAAGTGGCAGATGAGTGGTAGACAATTGATGCAACTGCTGCCCACCCCTCCCCCATCCCTTGGATTATTAACGTATTCATTTTACTTTGTGGAAGGGTAGAAGCTTGCTGGCATGTTTAAGTTAGGAAAGGCTATTATTGAAAGCAGAACTTAATGACTTGGTGAGAGGGCTTTGACGTTGACGCACAGCCTTGCATTCTGGCTCAGGGGGCAGTCTCAGGTAGGAAGGGTCCTTCAGACTTCAGTCCTCAGCTCCTCTCTCAACCAAGGCCTGCAACTCCTGGCTTCTCTCAAGTCTGCAATTGTTGTGAGAAGCTGTTCCCCAAAGTCTTTGCCAGTTAGGATGACTTGGGGTAAGAGGGGGCACATTACCCACAGAAGGGACAAGGTTGTCCAGCTGGGCTGGCCTTATTGCCGTTGCCTCTCTCTTCTTTGATGTCAACAGTGATGGAGCTGCTGTCTAAGGGACCACCTTCTCCGCAGCTGAGAAAGGCTGATCTTCTCCTGTCAAGGCGGGCAGCTTTAATGACTAACCTGCACCTTCCTGGAGGCCTGGGCCCTCTGCATCCTGATGCTGGTTCACATTAATTGACTTTCCCAGATTCTCTCTGATTGGAAACTTACTGGGGAAGAAAGCAGCAATTTCCCTTTGGAATTGATGGACCCATTTTTTAAAAATTTTTTTCTCTCTTTCTTCTTCCCTCAGTACTTGTCACTTGCCCATTATTAAACACTTTCCTTGAAATGAATTGGGAGGATTGAAGAGGAGTTAGGTGCAACAGTTTTCTGCTAGGAGAGATCATTGTCAAGAAGTTAGTGGGAATGACTCATGAAAATTAACTGATGTTAAGTGAATTATTTCTAGTGTGCATGTTAATGTTCATCTGGTAAGAGGGTGGGTTGTCTTTTATTTTATTTTATTTTAGCAGAGTTATGTGTTCAGCTTTCTACTGCAATTTCTCCCCCACCCCCAGGGAGTAAAGTTTCAGTTACATAAGGTTTGAGAGAGGATGGTTGGTTTTGGAAGTTTCGTGAGTGGGGGCCTATGCACCCTGGGAAGGTTGTCGGCTTCCTGTCCCATCTAAGGATTGATTTGTCTGTTGCTGACAAGCTGGTGAAAACCAGTCTCCACCCAAGGGTGCTTTGATCTCAAAATGATTTTACCCAGCCAGTTGTGTTGTAGGCCCATTAAGAGAGGAAGTTCCATGCTGTAAGTCCTAATTAAATTAATTGTCTTCATTAAAAATCAATTTAAATTGTCAGCCCAGTGGAATCCCACGGCAGAAGGCCTTGCGCCGTGTTAAGTTGTTCTGTCTCAGCCCACTGCTTAAGAAACTTTTGGGGAGTCAGGGAGAGGAGGGAGTTCATTTTCTGCCTGGTGACCCGGTTCCCGCTCTGTTACAGTGATGGTTAGTTAAAGTGAGGGCCCCCAGAGCCTTCATTTGTGCATTGCTTCTTTTTAAAAGGTGCCTTATTAAGTAAGAGGAAGAAACTTTTTGCCTTGCTCCTAATTGCTGCCTAGTTTTGCATAGCTAAACAATGGAATCAAAAGAACCCACCTACAATGCAAGACTGATTCGGTGAGATACAGAAGGGTATGGATGATGCAAGACAAAATGATTGCCAAAGAAAGCGTCTTTGTCCCCTGACACAATAGTCATTTGAGAGGGTTAGTTACTCTTTAAAGATCAAAACTCTTAAAGGTAATCTGCAGACTATAAATACATGGAAAGGGAATATAAAAAGGATAGTGCCACTTAGAAAAAGAGTTGTCTTATTTGTGTCTTAAAATGCATACATAGTAATAGGTGCAGCTATTAAACTGTACTTTTGGTGCATTTTGTTCAAATGAAATATGTATTCCTCCAATGCAAGTGAATATTGAAAGTACCATGGTTTGCCAAAAGAAGAAACAAATCTGTCTTGGGAAAAGTACAGCCAGAATGCTCCTTAGATGTAAGGATAACGAAACTGAATCTCATATACAGTGTGTTAGGCCAGAATCACTACAGAAACAAATCCAGTGACATTCCTCATATATGTATAAGAGAGAGATTTATATTAAGAAGTAATTACATATCAAGAAAGCATCTTATCCCTGTCCCACTTAAGTCCATAAAGCTAATACTAGCTTATATGATAAGTCCCACTTCAGAGTCATGGAACCTCATGGATTGACACTATCTGCAGAAAGAGCACCGGCTGGTGGATGCAGAATCACATGGATCCAAGGTCAGTGGAAGCTGCAAGGCTTTGACAGCTTCAGGGTCAGTAACAGAGAGAGGGGAAGGTTCCCAGGGCCTGCCGTAAGAGAAGATCACACCCCTTAGGAGGCACTATCAGGCTGTGACTGAATAATAGCTTGCACATTACCCCTCTACTTTTATACATCTTCAAGTTGACATAAAATTATCTCACTACCACAGCCAGTTTGTCTGCAGCGATCAGTCTCTGGAGAAGGACATTCTGCCTGGCAAAATAGAAGAGGAGTGTAGCAGTTACCTAATCTGGGGTCAGTTTGAGGAGTGAGAGTGTAGGGGTGGCGTCTAGCCTGTCACTCTGGAGATAGCTAATGAGACCTCTGTGTGGGCATGGCCTTCCCTTCTGAGAATTCTGGGAAACCTGGTTCTTTCTACTTGGAAGCAGGAGACCCTCTCTCACTTGCTTGGAGACACTCTACTGACAAGGCTGACTGCCTGTGAAACAGCCCTGAGAAGAAGCCACCTGGATCTACTTACCCTGATGAAGCCCGAGCTGGAGAAGTCACTTGAAGACCCCTGCCAGGGCTGAGATGCTTATGACGACAACACTGGATCCAAAGACTTTCTGTCCAATGACCTCTGATCATCCTACATTTGGCACATTGCTTGTGTTTTCTGAGTCTGAAGAGGATTTATAGATTGGTATCAGACATGGGCTAATATTGGATACTGGACTTATGGCCTTGGACTGGTCTGGGTTGGGATGTTTTCTTAAGGTACAATTACCCTTTATATAAAGCTGTCATATACATATGAGTGTTTATGAATTTGTTTCTCTAGTCTATGTGGACTAGCACAGGCCATGAAAAAGACAAAGATCCTTGACAAGGTGGATTGGCCTCGTGGCTTTAACCAAGGGCTCAAGCACAGGAATGTTAGTGAAGGTGGAACAAAACCCGGCAGCGTGTCATTCTGCTGTGTACAGGGTCTCTGTGGGTCAGGAGAGACACGATGACACTAACAGCAGCAGCAACAACATGTGTGGCATACGAGAAGAGTGCAAAAAGCTTGTGGGAAAATGTATGATGTGACTTTTTCTTGAAATCGTTGAAGCCTCTTCATGGACAATATAAATGTATTTCCAATGTGAAGGTACAGAGACTACTAGCAGCAGGCTCTGGGCTAAGACTGATTAATTCGGAAGTCTTAGACTCTAGGTGCAGCTCTGCCAAGAGCTACTGACACTGTGGCTTTACGCGAGCCCGAGGATATCTTTTGGTTTCTGCATCTTCACTGACAAAATGAGATGGTCAAATGTGTGATCCCAAATATGTGCCTGGCAAAGCGAACATGGGGGTGGGCTATGAAGGCCGTGCCATGGATCTTGTTGTGAATACGTATGGCAGTGTAGTGGTTATTAGTTGGGCAGAAATGTGCATGATCAGTGGTCTGAAAGCACCAGTAGCACTGAGGGAGAAAGATGGGGTTTTCTACCCCTGTAAACAGTGACAGTCTCAGAAACCCCCAGGAAGTCACTAGAGGTTAGTGTTGACTCGTGGGCAGTGAGAGCTCTGAGCCCTGTGCTAACCAAAAAGCCAACCAAAAAAGCCACCAGCCCCCCCGAGTGGGGAGGTATGGCAGTCTCCTGCTGTACAGACCACGACTTCGGAAACCTAAGGGGCACTTCTGCAGGGTCACTCTGAGCTGGAATCGACTGGCTGGGACATGCCCTGGCATGAGTCATCTGGACACACTGGGATGTGTGGAGGACTTCTCCCTGTGTTGGAGGGCAGGGCAACCCAGGGGAAGCTGAGAACCTCAGAGGCACACTTTGCAGAGTACTGGATGAAATGAAGGCCAGTGACGCATAGGAGATTAAGCATGTCAACTTTGAATTGGCCCAAACGCTCTAGGATGCCTTCAGCTCTCCTGTGTAAGCATCTAATTCAGGCTGTGCATCAGCAGTGCTAGCCTTGCTGTCATCCGGGAGCTCCTCAGAAGTGCAAAGTCTCAGGTTTCTGACACGTTGGACAGAACGCCTGGCTATTACCACTGTGTGCCTCGGTAAGCCTACCCTCCAGGTGATTTCAGTGGTGGAGCCGCCAGGTCTTTCTTTCAAGGAGCCTCCTCTCGGTGGACTTCAACTTCCAAACTCTGAGTGAGCAGCCAAGAGTGTTAGCCAGGCCAAGCTCTACCCTGACCCCACTGAAAAGCAGACACTCTGGGGAGGGGGCCCAACCGATTGGTAGGCAAGCTTACCAGAGGATTGTGTTGCCTATTAAAATCCAGTGAGCCTCTGCCACAGTCCTTCCCAACTCCAGAGCTCTGCTTTCAGTAGCATGACCCAAGCTCCCAGAGGGAAAGTTTCACAGTGGCCTCCAAGGAGCCCTGGCGTCAGAGTGGGTATATGGGGGGTTACTAACTGCAAAGTCAGCGGTTTGAAACAACCATGCACTCCAAGGAAGAAAATCAAGTCTTACTACTCCCTAACAGAGTGATAGTCCCATGAAGAGTTACCTCATAGGGGCAGTTCTACCTTATCCAAGAGGTTCACTATCAGGCTGAATCTCCCCCAAGACAGTGTTTGTCTTGGTTTGGAGTTTTAGGGCAATGAAGGTTTCTAAGCAAGAGAGATGTGGTCAGGAGAAACTTCCCCCACTCCCCAAGCACAAATCTACTGCCATGGAATGAATTCCAATGTAGGGAGTAGACAACCTCATCTTTCTTTCCCCCAGGCAGGGTGGGTTTGAACTTCCACCTTGCCCACAGCCCTGCCATTCAGGAATGCCCAAGTCAGTGTTAGTCTCAGAAAACAATCATCACTTAAAGGATATTGAGCTCGGTAAAGTAGAGGGACAGCGAAAAAGAGGAAGACCCTTAACAAGCAGGTTGACACAGGGGCTCAAATATAAGCACAGTTGTGAGGACGACGCACGACGAATGGTGTTTCCTTCTGGTGTTTAGAACGGACTCCGTGGCACCCAGCGACGCCCGACCTACCTAACGCCAATAGGTTGTCAGGAGAGACCAGTCGCTGGAAAAGGACAGCCTGCTTGGTCAAGTGGAAAGGCAGAGGAAAAGAGGAAACCCCTCAGCCAGGTGTATTGACATGGTGGCTACCACAATGGATTCAAGCCAAGAAACTTATATTTATTTGCATCTACATTGGTTATTAGAACATCTGAAGAGCACAGGCTCAGCCCGCTGCCTAATCATTTTATCTTCTGCCTTCTTGTAACTAAGAGCTTCTATCCACAGGCTCTTCAGGTTACACATGCTTACTTCGCCCTTTGGTGTCCAGGGAAGACTCTCCCACCCGACTTTTTGAATGGGACCGGGTGGTTTTGCCACCTAGCTGGGTGTCCCAGAACTGCTCCGTGTATTCTCTTAAAAAATATGCCTTCTAAAGTTCTCCGTTTCCTTTCAGATCTTTGGTTGTTGGATGTATGATCTGTGTAGAAACAGCAACCAACATGCAGAATAGGAGGTACTGAGTACTGTGGAGGTTCTGCTGGAGTGGGAAGATAATGGTGGGAGATAAAGGTCCCTGGTGATATGGAGTCTCTCTGAGATGCAACTAGTTAATGGCATTCAGCAGCTAATGGAAAAGCTGGTGGTTCAAGTACTCAGAGGGACCTCCGAAGAAAGCACCGGTGATCTACTCCTAGAAAATCAGCCCTTGGAAGCCCTGGGGAGCACTGTCTGTCCTCCTCCCTGACATGTGTGGCATCTCTATAAATCAGGATCAATACCATGGCCACCTTTATTTTATTTTTCTAACCATTCATACAGCTTTGATTGCACAAAGACTTCTAATCCAGTCTGTTACAATTGTCGCTTGGTTGTGAAACCCATTGTATTCTCAGGGGAGGCTTTCCAACACATCCTCATCAATCCTTTCTAAAGCTTCCCTCCCTTCCTTTAGCCCCCACCCCTTTCTGGAACATTTTCAAATATTCGAATTTTGGGCAGGGCAGGTTAAGGGATTAAATAGTGAACACTTTTAACAGTAAATGTCCTCCTCCCCTTTTAAAGTGTGGTTGGCAAATTGAGGGGAAGTGCCAATCTTTCCTCTTCTTAGTTCTTAACTCACCTTTTTGACACCAGGTGCTCATATAACTCAATTCCCCTTTCTTCAGAGTAGATTTCAGTTGCAAACATCCAAGCATCCAACACCTGTCCTTCGAGAAGTAATTGACATCCATTATGTGAAATCAAGGGGAATGAAATGTCCATCCCTAACCAGAAAGAATTCCACGCTATTACACCTAGGTAATAATCCCTGACATTTTTGAATGAGAAGCTAATTACCGCATGTGTTACTACCCGACTCCCTCCACTAGCTAGCTTCTTTCCAAGCTCCCCTTAAAATGACAGGACACAAATGAGCATACAAAGTGGAGTGTGTTGAGATAGTGTTTTTCCACCTGAGCTGAGATCCTAGGGTTTCCAGCTGTGGATGCCAAGAGATGGCACAAACTTTTTCACAAATCAACATCAAACATGAGGTTTTCTTTCCCGAGGACCCTCGTTGATTTTCACAGACTCGCAAGGCCAAAAAGAAGCCTGGTGGCACAGTCAGTTAAGTGTTGGGCTGCTAACTCCAAGGTCAGCAATTCAAATCCACCAAGGGCTCCTCAGGAGAAAGATATTTTCTGCTCCTGTAAAGCGTGACAATGTCAGACACCGTAAGTAGCAGCCTGCCTCTGGCGGCACTGCTATGAGTCGAAAGGGGCTCAAGGGCCATGGGTGTGATTGTCTGGGTTTCGTCAAGGCCAAATGCTCTAAGGGTTTCTATGAGCCCCCGCCGGGTCCTGTGGAAGGTAGCACTTCTGTTCTTCCGACTTGTTTGTTTTTCATCTTAAATAGGTTGCTCCACCAAGTGGTTGGTCGATACTTTCCTAAAAGGCATTCGTCATCTCATTCCTTAATGAGAGCACCATGTACCGGAGCACTAATAATCATGAGATGAAATAACATGAGTTTAATGCAGAAATAACACTGCAGGAAGTGACAGGATACAACTTTACAGGGAAACCGATCAAAGGTGCTGAGGACACTTGGGGAAAAAAAGTTTGTGGGAAAATGAAATAAAAAGATAATGGGAATTTTGAGACCCCACCCATATTGGGAACAGTGGCCAAAGATGTATATTTTTTTGGAGAACAAGCCTGGGGCCGGATGAGGAATCGGCATCTCCTGTTTCTGAACCTCAGGAGCCCGGGCAGCAATAGTGGTTACCTGTGGGAGTGGTAACCCCAAGGTCAACAGGACGAAACCACCAGTCTCAGAAACCCCTAGAGGCAATTCTACCCTGTCCTCTCCTATAGGGTCACTGAGTCGGAATCATCTCGCTGGCGGGGAGGGAGAGGGAGTGAGAGGGGATGATTTCTGCGTCTCCTACTACCCCTGAGTCAATTCCAATCCAAAGTGATTGTTTAGGGTTCCTGAAGTTAAAAATCTTTATTGGAACAGACTGCCTCATCTTTCTCCCAAGAAGCAACTTGTGAGTTTGAACCACCCATCTGGAAGTTGGCAGCCTTCCTTAGAGGCATATAGTCCTACAGGTGTATAATCTCACTGCCACGAAGTCAGTGTTGACTAATAGTGGTCCTATAAGACAGGATAGAACTAGGTAAACCCTGTGGTTTCCAAGATTGGAACTCTGTGGCACTAAAAACCACCCATATTTTGGGTAGTTATGAATGCTGGCCTTGCAGTTCACAACCAATTGCCATGGGGGTAACTTGTCCAATCTCAGGAACCCTGTGTGAGGTCATTCTGAGTCAGAATTAACTTGATGGCAGTAGGTTCCAAACTAGGCGTGGCTTTATGGCCCCTACTGGCCATCCAGCAATGTCTGGAGACATTGCACAAGTAGAAGAGTGCTTTGAATCTACTGGGTAGAGGCCCAGGAGCCTGCTGAATTCCTTGCAATACATGTGACTGATGTGTACCACAAAGAATTATCTGACACCAATTGTCAGTAGTGCTGAGAAACACAGCTGTCCATACCCAGCCTGCAAATGAGGGAATCCTTGAAATGCCCAATTCACCTCTTCCCACAGAAGAGAAATAAAAAGATTCCTCAAGAGATGACTTCACTCTTCATAGAGTTTTATACACCTGGACAATGTTCTCTAAGCACATTGCTGTCCTTAAGAGACACAGACTTGGGTTGGAGTTGATGTCAATTGCCTTCAGTTGGCTTCCACTCATGGCAATGTCATGCGTAACAGAATGAAACACCACCTGGTCCTGCATCGGTGGTTTATTGATGTGTGTTGCCATGGGTCTCATTGCCAATCCATCTCATTGAGGGTTTCTGCACTTGTCCTGACTTCTTCATTGACAAATTGGATGTCCTTTTCTAATGACTGGTCTTTTTTCTGATGATGCATTCAAAATAAGTAAACTCAGAGGGCTCACCATCAGTACTTGTAAGGAATATGAGAAGCCTAGATGCAAACCCCTATTCCATCCCATCACTCTCTGCTTGTCTGCATTTTAGCCCACCACTTCAACCTTTAGGCCTCATGTCTCTCATCTACCGAATGGAGAAAAGCTGTCCCTGTCAAGGGATAGTTGGGCCACATGACTGTTCTTGATTGGCTTAGTCAAGTCAGTTCCAACTCAGAGTGACCGTATGTACACCTGAAGAAAATACTGCCCGGTCCCCTGCCACCCTCCCTGTTGTTCCTGTGCTTGAGTGCATTGACGCAGCCTCTGCACCGGCTCAACGAAGGTCTTCCTCTTTTTCACTGCCCCAGTACTTTGTCAAGCATAATGTCCTCCTCATAACCAGTCCTAACGCATTAGGAGAGACTGGTGTTTCTAAACAACTTGTCAAAAATGCATGAGATGAAGTCGCTCCCCCTTGCCTCTAAGAATGGGGGAGCGTGCATGCCCAACTAGCTCTTACAGCCGTCTCTTACTTCCTCCCTTTCCTTTTTTAAAGTCAGGCCACTTCCCAGGTCTGCACCCAGTTCTCCCACGTTCACAACATGGGCCCTGCACTGTCAGTCTCAGACTGGTACTCACTGTCTCCAAAACTCAGAACCTGCGGTAGGTGCTGTGTGTCCCCCCAAAAAGCAGCGATAAAGTACCAGTGGCCAGTGGGAGTGTGGATGGGGGACGGGAGGGGCCAGGAGCCAAAGCATCCAGGAACCTTGGTCCCTGGGTGCTGCAGCCACTGGAGTGAGCTCTCGGGGTTGGCTGGTTTTATTGTAGAATAAAGTGTTGCTCTACAATGTAAATGGGAAACTAATTTGTGTAACCATGCAAAGAGTCTCTGTGAGTCTTTGTGAAACATCACCCAGATAAGCTCAAGATTTATGTATTCTCCCTCCAGAGAGACCTTTCTCTGGAGCGCACAGGCTAAGAAAGTGGATACAAGTTGAAGAAAGAGGGGAGCAGAGGGATGTCCTTTATGGAATGCCATGGCCCCCCCATCTTCACCCCAAGAAAAATGTGTAAATTGGAAAGGTTGCATCTGGTTCATGTAAATTTTGTTAAAAGTGTGGAGTTTCAAGCAGACTGCTATGAAGGTGACCATTAAATATGACCTTTTCTTTCTTTCAGAACAGATCATTATCGTATCTGCACCTGATTTATTTATTTATTTGGGTCCGTGTGGGGGTGGGGAGGAGAGAGAAGAAAACAGAATGGCAGTGGAAGCAACTACAGTAAGACCTCTCATCCCTTAAGCTGCTTGCACAAGAGAGAAAAGGTGACCCGAGGGTCCCACCTGGCTGTCGGCGCTTGCCAGAGGGCCCTCATTGGATCAGAGCAACAGCGTGCATGCAGAGGGACTTCTCTCCACGCCTCTGCATGGTGTGCACTCGGTAATGGAGGCCCAGCGTAGTGAATGATCATCCATTTTGATTTAAAGTCTTTAGATGTTTAGTGATTTTTTAAAAAGCAGTAATAATTCACACACACACACACACACACTTTGGCCAACTCTGAAGGCATACACAATGCCAGCTTCTGACAGTCCCTTTGGGGAGTGTATAATAAATACCCTTTTGCAGGGCTTTCTGGACAGCTGCCCCTGATTTACTCACCCAGCAGCCCTACCAGGTAGGGAGGGCGAGTGAATCCCTACAGTTGGGCACCAGGGGAAAGGGACCTTGGCATTTCTGGTGTTTAATAACTGAGATGAGGGTACCTGTCCCTATTGTGATCTAGTCAATTCTGACTCATCGCCACCCTCTGTGAGGTTTCCAAGGCTGCAGATTTCTACCGGAGCAGACAGCCTCCTCTTCCTCCTGAGGGGCAGCTGGTATGTTTGAACCTCTGACCTTGGGGTTAGCAACCCAACATTTGCTCCACAGTACCATCAGAGGTCAGGAGGGGAGTTATATGAAGTGCCAATGCAGAGAGGTGCTCGAATGTATCTCTGTGTATAAGTAGCTGTGATTTGGCCCCTCGGTTCCAGCTCATGGTGATCTCGTGCATGCATGCGTGTATGTGTGTGTGTGTGTGTGTGTGTGTGTGTGTGTGTGTGTGTGTCAGAGCTGGGCTGTGCTCCCTAGGCTTTTTCAATGGCTGCTGTTTGAGAAGTCGATTCCCAGGGTCACTATTAGCTTGATGGCAGTTAGTCTGAATTTTTGAGTATGCCTCTAAATCTGCCTTAGAATCTTCTCGTGTAGGATGTACCCTGGGCACCCCTGAGAGCCATGTTCTTCCTGGAGCTGAGGCCGAATGTGCAGCAACTCCCATGTAGAACTGTTGCATAGGTGACTCCAGGCTGTGACCTTTGGAAGCAGACCAGGAGGCTGGCTTCCAGAGGCACCCTCGGGATGGATTTGACCCACTCCCCTTCCTGTTAGTCATTGAGTAGAACCCACGTTTGCCACCTAGGGAGCTTTAGGAATCCCCAGGGGGAGCCAGGCCTCTGGAGGGTCTGTGGCTGGCACTTGGTGGCTCTGCAAGGGAGCCATCCAGAAAGCATCCCTGTTTCCTGTGTCCTCTGCCTGAGCGCACCCTTCTCTTATCCCTGGTGGTTCTCATCTCCAGAACCACGGTTCTCCTCACCCCAGCTAGCCAAACCTGCCCTGTGTGTCTGCTCCTTGGCTGGGCTCCTCACAGCCCTCTCTTCTACAGCCACCACAGCTGTGATCAGCTGCTCAGAGATGCCTGCCAGCACCCCCCCCCCCCCCCCCCCCCAAGCCCCCCAACCGGGCTCTGTGGGCACCATTTAAGGAAAGAGGAATGTGCTCCTGAAGCATGAGTCACAGACTGCTACCTCGCTGTGTATAGAGCCTGCTGCGAGGTGCACGCCCGGCCCCCTCAGAGCAGGGGTGCTGAATAATTCACCACTGCCACCTGCTGTGACAGCCTTGCAGGCCTGTCCCCTGGTGACCCCGACTTTGCGCCCCCAGCAGCCTTCCTGCTAGCTGTGCTGCGGCATCTCGGGAAGCAGGGAAAATAAACGACGTGCCTTCAGTGACAACACAGACCCCACCCCCTGGTGAGGGAGTCAGCAGCGAGCAGGGGGGTGGGGGGGGGGCAAGGCTAAGCAGTGTAGCTGACGACCTCTCAGACCTCAGGGCTTCAGCTGGGCTCACTGTTCAGAGCAAGATTGATGGTGCGTTTACACTCAGGCTCCATAAACATTTATTGAGCACCTGCTGTGTGCTGGCAGTTTTGCTGGCTTCATCTCATATAAAGAGGCCCGGGCTGGTGCCTGCTCCTCTGCTAAGCCAGAGGTTGGAGGGACACATCCACCTAGAGGTCCTTTGGAAGAAAGGACTGGCCGTCTCTTGGGAAACCAGCCCCTGAAGACCTCCTGGAGCACAGGTCTACAGTGACGCATGGAGCCACCGGGAGGAGTTCACTCCGTGGTGACTGGCTCTCACACCATCTCGACAGGCCCAAGTGGTAGAAAGGATGTGGTGCAGATGGCTTCTCCTGCCCCTTCTCTGGAGGAGCCTGCCAGCTGGGGCACCTTCCCCTCCTCCGGATACATGGCGTCGGGGTCTCCCACACTCCTCCAGCTGCCCCTCTGAAGGGAAAGCGGGGCGAACAGGCAAGCAAACAAAACGGGGGCTTCGATCAGTCCTGTGGGTTCTATGGAAGGTGACAATTACACAACATAGCATGTGGACGATCGGCCTCAGGACAGGCTCAGCTTCCCCATCGTCATGTGGTGGGCGGGGCTCTGGGGGCCAAGGCACAAATCGTCATCTTCCATACCTCCGAGCGAGCCTCCAGTCTCAGACACTGTGATCGATAAAGATGATTCGAACAGGCCGCACAAGAAGGTATTCTCTTTTTTTAATTACAATCATTTTATTGGGGCCTTGTACGTCATTTTTCACAATACATAAACACATACAAAGAAGGTATTCTAATGACCGCCATTGCTTGTGCATCTTCCGGAGACTTCTGAAGAACAGAGAGGTGAGGAAATTTTCCCAGGGTCACACCCACGGCAAGAGCCAGAGCTCAAGTTCTTTCGTTTCCAGGACTTCCATTGGCAACAGGACTGTCTTTCCAGTGAAGATAAATGAAGTGACTTTTCAAGCGACGAAAGTCAGCTGCTCATGGGTGTGAACAGGTGTGGCGAGTTACTCCAGGTTGAAATGAGCAGACCTGGAAACCGGCACTGTGGGCTAAGAGAGCTCTGCTACAGCTGCATTTCTAGTCCCTGTCTTTTTCACCACTCACCCGTCTGGTGACAGTCTCCTGGGGCTGTTCTCCATTTCTGAGAAAATGTGGGGGGGGGGGGTTATATGGAAAGACAGGACTGTAGTTATTCACAATTGTCATAGCCATAAATAGATTGCCAGCTCTGATAGTTTCCATTTAATGGTGGCGTACATAGGGATAGGTATTTGACAGGGTTTCTGAGGCTATTAATCTTTACAGGAGCAGACAGTCTCGTTTTTTCTCCCGAGGAGTAGCTGGTGGGATTGAACCTCCAACCTTGGGGCTCACAGTTCCACACTTAGTCCACAGTCTCCTAAAGGCCAGCAGGGAACATCATATAAAGCACCAACATCGACAGCTGCTACAATGTATATATATATATATATATATATATATATAATTGTTCATGTGTATACAACGTGCAAGCCAGTTGCAACTCAGGTGACTCGTGTATGTCCGAGCTGGAGTGTGCCTCTGGGGTTTCCAGTGGCTGGTGTTGTGGAGCGGATCACCTGGCCTTTCTTCTGAGACACCTCTGGGAGGGCTCAAGTCTTCAGCTTCTTAGTTGGCAGTGTATGTGTGCACCCAGGGGTTCCTTACTTGGATTTGGGGTTCCAACTATGAACAAGGACCCTTGATGGCATCGTGGGGAGTGCACTGGGCTGCTCACTGCAATGTCAGCGGTTTGAAACCACTAGCAGCTCAAGGGAGAAAGAGGAGGATTTGCAGCCTCAGAAACCCCAGGGGCAGTGCTACCCGGTGTTACAGGGTCATGAGTTGCAGTCAGCTCCACTGCAGTGAGTGTGCTGGAGTTTTAACCTGGCAAGTGTGTGGGAATCACCTGGAGGACCTCAGAATACTCCTCTGAAAACTGAGGACCCAGCCGTAAGTGGATTGCCAGCTGGGCCAGTTCACTTCAGCTCCGGCCCTCAGAGGCCAGCGAGCTCTCTGCCAAGCAAGCAATTTACCCATCCAGTCATTTCACTGCTGATGATGCAAAATGAACTTTTTCAATTTTACATGTCCTCTTTTTGTACCAAACCACTCAGGCCCATGTTTAGGTCTGATGGGGAAAGGAATCTGCAGGGGTTTCAAAGTCGAGACACCAACCCTCCTCTCTTTTTAAGAATTTAATTTACTTATGATGGTTATTTTCTCTTTTATTGTGAGATATGACACATATAAAGAATAACATACTGTATATAGTTGCACAGCCCAGCCCATTCAAAGCAGTGACAGGAAAACACAAACAAACACACACATACATATGCACACAACCCAGCCACCCCCCCCCCCATAGTTTTTTAGGGTTTGTTTTGTCCTTTTCTAAATTGCCCTTCCTCCTTACCTCCTTGTTCCTCCTCTCCCCAGCCCCACCTCCACTGGCCCCGGCCTCTTCATAGTCTTCAAAGTCTTTATGGTGGAAACCATTTTTCCCTTTATAATAATGATGTCATGAAATATTTATCTTTGTGAGACTGACTAACTTTGCTGAGCATAATGTGCTTCCATTTTGTCCATATCATGAGGTGGTTGATAGACTCAGCACTGTGTCCTAAGCATGCCTATGTTTCTGTTGTGTATATGTGCAGAATTTGCTTATTCATTCCTCCACAGACCTTGTTTTCTATGGTTCCCCACCCCCCTTTTTTTTTTGCTATTATAGAAATTACTGTCATAAATAAACATGGGCTCTCTGTGCATGCTGTATCTGTTCCTGATTCATTCCCTGTTTCTGTTGGGTACATAAACCAAGTACAGAGGTTGCAGGATCCTAAGGTATTTGCATTTACATTTGAAAAAGAATGAGATAAATCTATAAACTGTAGTGAGCATTGTTCAAAATCTGTCACATCTAAGTCATGATCCGCTCACAGCCCCTCACTTCTGTCAGCTCAGCCATCAGCAGGAGGGAAGCTCTGTTGCAGGAGTGGGTGGCCAAGAAGCTGGGTCTGTTCCCCACCTCCTTTCCCGGTCAAGAGCTATGAGTTCACCCTGGGAGGGGCAGCCGCAATGGCTGGCAGCTCCCTGGGGAAGAGCCTTCTTTCATCAGGTCTGAAGGGACCAATTTAAGCCACAGGGTATTGTCAAAGACAAAAGAGCAATCATCTAGCAATTAGTAGAAGCCGAATGACGATTGGGTATGTAACCAGTGGGTGGAGGCCAGCCCCCGTTCTCTGGAAGGATGTACTCCTGCTGGCTGGGGACCCACTTCCCAGGGGCCACTGCAGGTCAACCAGGCTTCACTCCACTTGTCTCAACACCAAAAGCCAGCCATGGGCAACAAGGCCCCAGCATGGGTGAGGGACAAACTCCCCAGCAGGGAAGTGTGAGCTATACAAAGGGAGGAAAAAAGTATCTGTGAAGGGTCCCACACTCACATAGAGTACATAAAGCCTTCAAAGCAGCTATTACAAATATGTTCAAAGAACTCCAAGAAACTAATTTGCAAATTAGTTTGAAAATAATCTGCAAATTATCAAGGATTCATGAGGGAGCGAGGGTGAGGGAGGAGGGAAAGTGAGCTGGTACCAAGGGCTCAAGTAGAAAGAAAATGATGATGGCAGTACATGTACAATTGGGTTTGACCCAATGGATGGAAATATGGATTGTGATAAGAGCTGAAGAGTCCTCAATAAAATGATTGTAACAGAAAAGAGAGAGAACGCCACAGGAGCAAAGGCTGGGCCTCTTACTCCCACCACCAGAGGGCAGTGATGCACCCCCCCACCCCCCCACCCCCCCGCAAAAAAAGAGAGAGAACTGCAAGAAACAATACCTGAAGAAGTAAAAGATAGTGATTAAGCATTGGGCTGCAACCCTCATGGTCAGTATTTCAAATCTACTGGCATAAAAAGTTGCCAGGGAAAGTCTTGAACGTCACAAGAGAAGAGGCCTTATCACATACAAGGGAAAGTCCATCAAGTTAATATCTGTTTTGGCCATTGTCAAAAAGAAGAACTGAAGCACTTGGAGAAACAAAGTAAAGAAGGTAAAAGAAGTTTTTTTAAGAAAAGTCTGAAAGAAAAAAGAGGACACCTGTAGAAGAGGAGAAGATATTTGCAAACTACATGTCTGATAAGAGACTTGTATCCAAAATATGCAAAGGATTGTTTACAACTTGTTAACAAAAGACCCTGGTCCAATTTTAAAGTGGGCAAAAGATTTGAAACATTAACAAGAATTATCACTTGTAAGAGAGCAATACTGTGAGTCTTATACCAAAGAACCCATCTTCATCTGGAGGAGTAGAGATCTTTCTGTGGTGTTCTCCGTTGTTAATAATTACTCTCAACACATCAGACCCTGAGTACTTTGAAAGGACTTTGGAGAACCCCCCCCCCAAAATAAAAACAAAACAAAACAAAACAAAACAAAAAAAACGAAGAAGAAGAGGAAGGGAATGGGTTTTACTACCACACCTAGCACCAAAGCTCAACTCTTCTGTGTAACTCACCGTCTCTTTGGATCATTATTGTATGCTCTTTGAAACACAGTGTCATCATTCATATACAAAACAAAAAACCCAAAGTCCCCCAAAAGTAGTTTCTATTTAGTCTATATCCAAGGTTTAGCGATCCTCAATGTGTCCATGTCAACCTGTGCACCATAGGGTTGCAGTGTCTCATTGTCTGATATTGCCAGGTCTTTCTTCCAACCCACCTTTGAGTAGAATCAAGTGACCAATGTTCTGCTTAGCAACAGAGTTCCTTCTTCCTCTGCACCATCCACCGGCTGCCATCTGTGTAAAGTGGCAGGTGAATAAGCAATATTTTAGGATTGTGGTGAGGGCAAAGTGAAATAAAGTATGTGACCCATCAATGAGAGCCATAAATTCTTCCCATTCCTTGAGGAGAACACTTGTCATTTTATACATCTGGGACAATCTGGCTCCCAGGAGGGTTTCTCAGGCCAATTCTTTGCTGGCAGGGCAATACTTTATGAGGTATAGAGATTCCCATCTTTTTTCCAGGATGTCTTCCATGTTGCCCGTGTGTGTCTCAGAGAAGCACGGAGCAGCCCGAGTGCTTGGATTTAGGAAGAGCTGGCAGGCTGTGGCATCCCTGAGCAGCTCTGTGGCCCTTCCAGGAGTTAGCCTAAAGACTATCCGTGCTTCTGCTCAGCTCCTTATGGAAAACAAGTAATTTCCCAACCTGCCTTAGTAAGGGCAGCTTGATTTTTCTAAGACAAAGACAGTGTTTGCTGGCACATCCTGTCACTGTGACAATGCATTCAGGAAAATGCTCTCCGGTAAACATGTTGAAATCAGGGGCCCAATCTTTCATCTTCTTTAGTGGGGAAGCAATATCTCTCAGCATCTTTATTTTGATTTGCACTGTCGAATGTGCCCTTATTGGATATAATTAAAAGGGGATCAAGGGCTCTATTAAAATTTGGCACACCAGATCATTGAGAAGAGGAATAATTAAAATGGATGAAATGTGGGTTTCAAAGAGGAGGGAGAAAAAGCAAATGAAGACACACCCCACCCCACCCTCTACTTCCTCGCCCTTGCCGCGTTGGGAGGAAGGTGGGCTCTTTTGCACGTGGTGGAGGAATGGCCATGGTCCGAAGGGCATGCACATATGGGCAGGAGAGGTTGTCAGAATTTTGCTGAGAGCTCATATTTGTACTGAATGATCTTAGCACTTGCGATTGTGGTTCTCCTTCCTGTTCTTCTTGAAAACCAAGAGGGAATAGTACTGATCTCACTCCTGCCATTGTCCTTGTTTTGGGGGACCCTGGATATCAACTCACAACCACTGGGTCCTGCGCCCACCTCACACGTGTCCTAATGTTTGAGCCCATTGTTGCCGCCACTGCGTCCATCATCCGGTGGAGGGTCTGGTCTCCCTCTTTTTCTCTGCCCCTCTCCTTTACCAAGCACAATGTCTTTCTCCAGAGACTGGTCTCTCAGGGACTGGTCCAAAGTACATGAAGCAAAGAGGAGCAGTCTTCCCGTCTTCCTACCACATGCAGCGTAAAGGAAACTCCCGGAGCCAACAGTTACACTCTTGGCTGCTCACCGGGAAGTTGGCAGGTCAAGCTCACCCAGGGTCTCTGCCACAGAAGGATCTGCTGACCTGCTTCTCTAAAGTAGGGTTCAGCTTTGCCACCAGTGGCCACTAGGAGTCAAAAATCCACCCGGTGGTGCTCCACAGCTGCTACAAATGCCAGGCACTCTGAAGAGACTTGGGTGCACTTCCTGCAACCCTCCCCAGGTCTTCAGGAGGTAGACGGCTCCATTGTCTGGAGGGGAAGACTGAGGCTTACGGAAAGCCAGTGGTCAACAGCACCACGCCAGGAAGTGGTAGAACCCAGATTACCACACAGATCTGTCTGCCCGCTGGGGCGTGAAGTGGGTGTTAAGTGAGAATATGTGTCTGAAGAGTCGGGAGTGAGCAGTGAGGAGTGACTCCAGGGAGCACTTCTCTGTGCGAGGAGCGGTCCATCATAGAAGCTTCACAGGTTATAATCCTTGATTTGTTGGATGGTTACTGGCTAGAATCCTGTTGCTTGAAAATTACTAAAAATTCAAAACTGAAAAGAATGCTTTATCCCATTGGGGTAAAATGGCCTTGATGTTGATCTCCCTCTAGGAGTGTGATCAGGTTTGTACATTAATCATCCCTGTGTGTTCAGATGGGTTTGGTGGACTGAAGGCCTTTGAAAAAGCCTTCCATTGACAAAATGGAACATTGGTGCTGATGGCAGGCTCATTGGGCTTCCCCAGGGCTGGGATGTCTTCTTCCATCCTGGGGATCCAGTGCCCATCAGGGGTCCTCAAATTTTTTAAACAGGGGGCCAGTTCACTGTCCCTCAGACTGTTGGAGGGCCAGACTATAGTTTTTTTGTTTTGTTTTGTTTTGTTTTGGGGGCATCGCTACTCTCTGGTGGTGGGAGTAGGAGGCCCAGCCCCACTGCTGGAATTGAACCTCCAACCCAGTGGGCCGCAGTCCCACGCACAACCACTACGCCACTGGGGCTCAGCCCGGGCCAGACTATAGTTAAAACAAAAAACAAAGCTATGAACAAATTCACTGCGGGCCCGATATGGGTCAGCTGCTAAGCAGGACAGCAGCAACAGCAAAAACACCCAACGGACTGGATAAATGTCCTTGGTGGGCTGCATGTGGCCCACAGGCCGTAGCTTGCCTTGCTGTCAGGTGAGGTATGGAGACTAATTTGACCAGCAGACCCAGGCACTGTCCAGGTGATGCATCAAGATGCCCTACAGTTTTTTTGGCTCTTCTGTTGCTGTCACCTGGAAGTGACTTCTTAAGATCACAGAGACAAGAGGAGGAGGCTCGATACACGAGTTACTCCTTGGAATAGAGGCTCCTGGAGAGTCATGGAACTTGCAGAAAACTGTGGGTGGGTGGGAAGCCAACCCTTGTGGTGCTAGACCCTTGGAGGCTTGGGGGGATTATTTGTGACTGTGTCCCAGCCTGACCCACTAATATATTTGAGAGTGGCTTCAAATTTCCTGAGGAATTTCACAATCCTGTCATTCCATTTTCCTATGAACTTCCTGAAACTCCTGCTCCCAACACCTTCATGATTGGCCTTTGAAGTCTACATATGGGGGAGCTAGTTACTCAAGAGAAGAGTATTTACACACACACACAGTTTTAGTAAACTTGGAGAATTCTGCTATGTGTCTGCTTTGAAACGTTAGTAATCTCCCTACTAGCTGTTGACTTTTCCTAAGAACATGATCAGAAGGCACTGGTCTAGACTGGCCAAGGGGGGGCTGGCCTCTATCTGTTGAAAGTCCTCCCCAGACCACAACACTAACCTTTTCTCTGTGATTTGCGCTTCTGCTGATCGCCCTGAGAACTCAAAAATCCTCCTCACATCCAAGTGCAACCTCTCTTTGGTTCACATGAGATCTGTTCCTTCTTATTTTTCACTTTGCGAGATTAAGAAAAAAACTGCCTGTCACCAGTTTCCTCACGAAAGCCCTTTCTCTCAGAGGCCACCATCCTTGTCATCACCACCCCCCTTCTGTGAGTTAATCAGCAGCCATTCGCTTAACCTTTCCCCATAATCCTCTAATAAGATTCTGACGGATGCTTCATAGAATGGAAAGATGATTTGATTGTCCAGCACATCAGGAGCAGCCTCTTTGTCAATCAATACCTGCCGCTCTTGTGCTGCTGTCTTGTGCCCACAGATGGGTCCTTCTTTCTTCATGTGTGCTAATGCTCTACCTCATAGCCATGCAAGCAACCATGCCAGGAACTGCCCTCTTGAGCCACTGCACTTGGAGTGAGTCCAACTTCACTCCCACTTTCCCTGATGCCTGACCATCACAGACACAGTCCATCATGTCCATGGCATCCTTTTGCAGCTGAAGCCCTTTGGCTAAATGTGTCATCTATCCTCCCACTGCAGTGGAACATTCTAGAAGCCAGTATTTACATCCTGCACTGGTGTCCCTGATGGCATAGCGATTTCACATTGAGCTACTTACCACAAGGCCTTCAGTTCGAAACCACCAGCCCCGACACAGGAGCTAAAGGAGACTTTCTCCTCCCATGATCAGTTGCAGTCTCGGAAACCCACAGGGCCCCTTCTATCCTGGCCTATAAGGCCTCTGTGAGACAGAGTTGAGTTGGCAGTGGTGAAATTGGTTTGTGGTTTGGTGGCATGCCAAGAGGAGTTTCCAACTTTTCACCAAACCAGAACAACTAAACCCACTGCCAATGAGTCCATTCAGAGTCATGGCCACTCTGTGGGACAGCGTAGAACTGCACCACAGCGTCTCCCAGGCGACACTTGTACAGAATCAGACCGTCTCAGCTCCTGCAGACTGGCTGGCGGGGGCGGGGAGGGGGGGTTAAGCCACCAAACCTTTTGGTTAGCAGCTGAACATTTTAACTGCGGTACCACCAAAGAGTCCCCTTCTTTATCCCATTAAAACAAACACAACTCACTGTCACTGAGTGGATGCCAACCCAGAGGGTGGAACTTTCCCTGTCAGTTGCTGAGACTGTAGCTGTTTACAGGAGTTTGTAAACCCCAACTTTCTCCCCGCTGCCCCTAGGTCCACAATAAATACCAGCGTAAATGCTTGCTATATATCGCCTGCTGTCAATGTGCACTGCCTATTCTGACAAACACTGTGATTCCTGTCCATTTGCCATGTGCCTGAAATTCTCAAAGTTCCCCACCTTGTCTCATGCTTAAAAAAAAAACAAAAACAGGCTGAGCCCCGGTGGCGTAGTGGTTGTGCGTGGGACTGCGGCCCACTGGGATGGAGGTTCAATTCCAGCTCTACAGGAGCAAAGGCTGGGCCTCCTACTCCCACCACCAAAGGGCAGTGATGTCCAAAAAAAAAAAAAAACCCCAAATCCCTGAATAGAATGGTTTCTAGGATGAAAATAATTGTCACACGGAATTATCAATTCATGGATATTTAAAATGTCAGTGATCTGTGCCAGGAGGCTGCATTGGCTCGTCAGCTCCCTTATCATTGAGCACCTTCAGGGAGCAGGGCAGGTAGAGGGAACCAGGGCATATGCTGTCACCATCCTCCTGCTGCCTGCAGGCAGACTGCCGCCGCCGCCGGGTCTCAGCCCTCGCCTCCTCAAACGCGCATCACATTCCATTCTCGTTGTTAACTTCATTGCCCTAAGTTCCTTAAAGACAGGAGCCATGTCTATCTCGAACACCTTGATGCCTCTCAGGCCTAAGACAGCCTCTGGCAAATAATACGGACTCATTTAACAAGTAAATGGACATAGATGTGACAGGGTGGGAGGAAGACATAAGCTTCACAATAGTTGCTTGGCCTGTTGTAACAGCCCTGTTTGCACTGCTTCCATCTCTCGTTGCATTGCTGGCGTAGCTGCTGGAGAGCTGGCCCTCAACGCACGGCAACCCCTTGTACAGTTAGATCTGACCATCTTGAGCTGTAGGATAGTCATTGGCTGGTTTTCAGAAGTAGGTTGCCAGGCCTTTCTTCCCCATCTGCCTTATCTGGAAGGTCGCCTGACATCTGTTTAGCATCATAGAAACACACGAACCTCCGAGAGATTTCTACCTCTGAACCACCACTTCATCGCTAATTTCAAAGCAATCATAGAGTATTTGTGCTGTCTCATGCGGAGAGGAGCACGTCAGAGGGTCACTCACGTTACGTGGACTCTGAGATGTGCCCTGGGAGGGGGAATGGTTTCGCAGCCTTCCACTCCCCTGCTTTCTCCCGAGTTCTGAACGTTAACTAGTCAGTACGTCGTGAAGTTAACGATGGGAGCCTTCTCCCCTCAATTGCTCACGTCTGTGGAGTGCTTGCTATGTGCAAGGCCCAGTGCTGGAGTTTCATATTAATTCTCACTTGGCACTGAGAGGGCAGATCCTTGTGTTACTTGTCCCCAAGACACCAACGAGGGTCTCCGCCCCTGCAGACAGGTATCAGAAGTGGACTTTCAGCCCAGGTGATCCATTTCAGACCTGTGTTAAAGTGAGTAGCTCTGCATGATCTCCACCCCAGATTAGAAGAATCCCCCAGTCCCTTTCTCAGCACCACACTTTCCCTTCATTGTCAATGACTGAAGAACTCTTCTCAGAATTCTAGTAACCAATCGATTTGAGAATACTGTCCTCATCTTCAGATGAAGAAACCGGGCCCCAGAGTGGGAGATGACTTGTCCATGGCCCTAGCAGGTAAAATGTCAGGGCTTGCACCTCTCCCGTGGTGGCCCCCAACTGTTACCTGGTAATAGACTTGGAAGGGTCTTCAGTTCTGGGGTGGGAGGGACCAGCCGCCTGAGAAGTTCTGAGTGACGCAGAATGGAAACCTAAAGCAAAGCGCATTACTCATACTCGCCCGTTCCATTTCTATTCATGAAAAGTTATTCCAGGTCCCATGATTTTCACCATGAAAGGTCTCTGTGAACCAGAGAGGTATTCTGAAAGAAGTTATTAAGCATTATTAATACAATTACGTATAACAAAAGGCATAATTTAACTTCCCCACATCCAACAAAGAAATTCATTTGAAGCTTCAGGAACCCCAGCTGGAAGGGCTCAGCTCATCAGAGTGGGTTCTTCAGCAGAGGCACGGGGGCCAGGAGTCGCACGGCTGCTTTGTCCTGCTGCGTGCCTTTGTGCACCATGGGCTATGCGTACTCTGCCAGCCCCCCCCCCCCCCCCCCAGGCCCCCAGTGCTTCTGTATCACAGGCACCGAGTCCAGAATATTGTCTTGGCTCCCTTGCACTGTCTTTCACCTGGTCCAGGACACTGCACAGGCAGCTTTGGAAGAACAATTGCTTTTGAAAAGTAAAAGATGACCCTTGAAGGACTCAGAAGGGAGATCCAGTGGTCATCCTCGACAGAGGAAAGCCATGTGTGTGTTTTCCGGACTTCCTCCAAAATACCAGAGAGTGCTGTTACTGTCTGCGTGTGCTCTTGGGTTCATCCTCCCCACAGCTGAGCTTGATATTTTGGCATTCGGTGATGGAGTGCTTCCCCACAGGGCTGCTCCCCTCTAGGTCAGCAATTCACAGCTGTCTGCTCTGCAGGAGACAGATAAGGCCTTTGACTCCCAGACAGAGTTTCAGTCTCAGAAAAACCACAGGTCAGTTCTCCCGTGCCCTATCTGGCCACTTGATGACAGTGATTGTGGTTTGGTTTAGAAGGGGTGTGAGCCCAGAGTTCTCTGTGAGAAGAGGCTGCACCCCTCCCTGGACCCTAGAACAGCAGGTGGCATATAGCAAGTGCTTGGTGGGCCGCTTTCCAGTGAGGGAATGGCACAGGTAAACAAATGGAAGACTCCTAAGGTTCAATTCCTTATCCAAAGTCAGATTACGAGCAGGAAGCAGAGGATTCGAACTCACAGCTGTCCAAATCCCTAGAGTTACCCTTCAGTGTACAGAAAGTTGATTGGCGCTCAAGTGCTCAAAGGCATGTAACAATGCTTTTTCTGCCCAAGGTCTAGGGAAT
>PVJH01003146.1:110420-149457 GCA_004026705.1 Nesogale talazaci
GGGGGGGGGAGGAGTGGGGATGGGGCAGGATGACTAAGTCATCACCTGCGCACAAAACTCTAGACAGGTCAGCCAACAGTTGACGTGCTCTGTTGAAAGTTGAAGAGCGAACAGGGATGAAAACAAAGTAGGGGGGACTGGAGATTCCACGTAGCAATTTGGGGGAGGGGGCTGCGTGGGGGCACTCTAATTTACTCCTGCGTTGGTGCGGCAGCCACAGACATTTCATCGGAAACAGACTCGCAGGTTGATCACGGTGCCCAGACCGGATCCTGGCAGGAGCACAGCCCTTGAATAGGCAATCTAGGCGTGTCTGTTGAAAGCGGCTCTTGTTATAGGAGATTTTTTTTTTTTTTGGAACTCATCTGGGGGCTGCCTTGCGGGGGCTTCGGCATTCAGCAAAGGCTTTCTTCCCCCTTCTCCAGGGTTTCGGGAATATTGATTGGGAAGATAAGGCTAATTTGCATGTAAATAAATCTCAGAGCTGGGCAGCAGGGACAGGGCCGTCCAGATGCCCATGACGGACTTGCTGACATCACGGCCTCATTAGCATGCAGAGGATGCGAGCCCCGCCACAGCGACTTCTCTGCTCGGCTCGCAGCTCCGCCGACAATTATTATTATTTTTCTGGCCGAGCTGCTTCTTTCCTGGTTCAGCGTCGCAGGCTCTGGACGCCCCGGGGCTGGCTGAGGATCTGTTGGTGACGCCCAGGCGGGGGTCTGTGACTTCCTCCAGCTGGCAGTGGAGGGAGTGAATGCCAGACCCGGGGGCTCTGGACAGGGCTCGGGGCTGGAAGACGGACCCAGAAGAAGGGTGGAAGTCGCACTTTTGCACCCGGCTCGGTAGCTCCCCCAGCGGGGGCTGTTTTCCATGAGCGAAGGCTGCTGGAAGGGTCGTGATTTCCCCGCGGGTTTTCGACCAGAAGATGCTTTGGCTGCCCGGGGTCCAGCTGGCCTTCCCAGGAGCCGGTCCCAGGGAGAAAGTGAACTGGGACAACTGACGGCTCTGCCGGTCTGGCGGACACCCCCTGCGAGGGACTCGCCGGTTTCCCCCTCCCGGGAGGTAGGTGCAAAATCGACTCTAATAATACACAAATTGAAACCAGAGCTTGTTTTCGCGTGGAGATGAGAAGTCAGACCTAGAGGTGTGGTGTTCGAGGAGGACCTTGGGGCTGTACTCTACCTGGACCAGGTGGCATTTGGGGTGGTCTCTGGCCCCCTTTGCAGGTTAGGGGGCGCAGCTGCAAGGGGAGCTGTGTGACAGCTGTAGGGAGTCCAGGACCAAAAATGCTTGCACTGAACATGCTGCCGTTTTGCAAAACCACCTTTAAGTTCTGTTGGAAAACAAGAAAAAACGTCCAGGGGAGAGAAGGTTTTACAAAAGCAAACACCCGGCAATGATCACACAGGGTGGGGTCATGTCAGTCAGTCCCAGGTGTCAGGAACCCGAGGGGGCCGGGGAGAGGGTGTCTCAAAGGAATGGATACTTAGCTGGGACTTCCAGGCAGAGAAATGTGTTTGAATGATTTCTCAGATGGGAAATAAATGGTGACCGCACTCGCAGAAGATGCCTGTCAAGCACACGACTCTGGATGCTCTCTGCATCCTGGCCTTCTGTCTGGGCAAAGTACCCCTGGTTCGTTTGCCTCACTCTTCTTGGGTTCCCAAAAGCCAATCATAGCATTTCTAATCGGTTATGGCGTTCTTGAGATGGAATACAGATTTTTTTTTCCAATCCTGTTAGCCTTTGTTCTGGGGTCTAGGGCTGTGCTGGGCTCCGGTGGGACCTTTGGGAACCAGAAATAATCTGGCCTGGGCCAAGTGGCACATGGAGTCAGTGATCTGGAAATGATGGCGTGCCCTCCCAGGCGCTTGTGTAACTTAGGCACCAAGATGATTTCCCGAGCGAGCAGGTTCTGCTTACAGCATCAGTGCTTCCAAGGCCACAGTCAGGGAGGGCTGTCGGGTGGGCCATGCCAGGAATTTAGATCCCTTGACAGCCAGGGCCCCGGTCCTGGGCTTGTGTGGCTGGAGTTGACTTCACGGCCCATCTCTTCTTGGGAAGTGTTTTAGACCATCTCAGTGAGACTTTGACTCAGTGAGAAGTGTCCCCTCGCCTCCTTGCAGGAGGCAAAATTGGCTGTGCTGACCCCACAGCCCAGAAGGCTTACTGAGTGCTGATGGCTTCTGCAGATGGATCAGGATGAGGATCCCCATGGGCACCAGAGTAAGTCCCAGGTTTGGCAGAATTACCATGTTCTGGACATTTGGATTTTAATGCCTCCTCCAGCGCTTGTAAAGATTCCGCCTTTCCATCAAATGCTCTCTCCCCTCGGGATGCTGTATTAATGTGACACTTAAAAATAGAGCAACTCCATTGGTCAGAGCAGTCTAATCTGTGTAAATAGTTGGAGGTGGGGGCAGCAGGGAGGAGGGTGGGGGCAGAGGCTGGCAGGGGGCAGCGACAGCCAGGACAAGTGAAATAATGCCATTTCAGATGGCAGGGCTGCGAAGGTACTCTGTGCCCTGTGGAAAGACATGGAGATACAAGATGGAAGAGGCATTTACCAAAGCTTACAAAAGGGAGTATCATGGACAGGAAGGATGATGTCTACCAAGATTTGGGCTCTGGATTCCAACAGGGCTGAAGATAGACTGAGTCCCTCTCTGAGCATCAGTTTTTTTTGTCAGTTCAGTGCAGGTTAGGTGTGGGAACAGAATGATGCATGTAGGAAAAGAAGCCCTGCCAGCACCGTGGCTGGCCATGTCAGTGCTCAACTATGGTGGTTGAATAACATCGTTATTCTTACTGTGGTGTTGCTAAAATCAAAACTGTCCCCTGGAAAGGAAATACCTCTGTATTGATTTGCTTTGCAAAGAGACTTTGCTGGTGGGAAAGGGGTCGTCTCCAATCTCTGTGACTTCCAAAGCTATTTCCATACAAAGTAAAGAAATCCATCCTTTTATCCTTTGGGCTGCATTGATAGAATAAAAGGGATTATTGAGAGCAACTGTGTCCTGCAGAACTGGATGTGACTGAATGATGTGATCAGACCCATCCACTGCTAGCTGGAGCTCAGGCACATTCCCCACCGCTTATCCCCCAGTCCTCTCCAGACAGCCCATCTAGGCAGCTGACAAGTCACATGTTGAAAACAGTGGGACCCAAATTGGAACCTGTGTCTATCTGGATTTCTCATCTGCTCCAACTTTACGTGGAAGAGCCTGTCTTTCTCTCACTCCATTCTGTTCAGTGCAAACACTGAGTGGTTTCGACTCCATCCCAGGGTGCCTTTATGTGTGTGACCCACCTGCTGGTTGGGTCTTCAGAAATTCCAGGACTGAACATAAGTCACCAGAAGGGCTGCTTCTGCTTAGGAGAGAAAGCCACAGGCATCTGCTCCCGTCCACCCATGGCCCTGTCCTGCCCGCCTGCCTTCATTCTGTGTCTCTCTGGTTTGTGCCAGACTTGTGATCTTCCTCCTCCATGCAGACCCCAGGCACAGGGGAGGACAGCTATTTCTTCCTTTCCCTTCCAGGCCATTCACTGTCGTTTATGGGAGCAGGAACTCGGGCACGTGGCTCTGGCAGACAAATGCAAAGCAAATGAGCTGTCAGAACTCTGGGGCAGGGACTTCGCCCACAGTTCAGAGACGAGGACAGGGGGTGGGTCCCTCCCGGCAGCGAGTGGTCTGCAGTAGAGTTGGGTTATGCCCAGGGAGTGAGGAGGGCACCTTGAACATAGCCCACCTCCATCGTCTCTGACTATGTGCTTCTCCTGCCTTGCCTTCAACCATGTTGCACTTGACTTCCTCCTGGGTCGATGTACTGATAGTCCCCTTCATTTCCTCCTTGTGAACAGGGGCGGGGTTTTCATGTTCATTTCACAGAGGATGCTGACAGTTCAAGGAGTGAAGTATGCTGCCCTCCAGCCATCACACAGCTGGGGAGACTTTCTGGTACTCAGCTTCTTCTGTTACACAAGGACCCCCTGCTCTCCTGCCCTACACTGCCTGCCACAAAGGGGCAGGGGTTGGGGGGGGGGGTGGAGCTTCTTAGCCTTTCCTCTTCTCTGTGGTTTTCAGACACCAATGAATAAAATTGTTCTGCTCCTGGAAAAGGAGTTCTGGGTGAGGGGGCGTGTGTGTGCCTGTGGGTGTGTACATGCATTTGAGGCCCCTCTAAAGCCTTTCTCCTCAGTCCCTCTGTGGTTACTGCACCGTGGTCAGGTAGCTGCTGGAGAGCAGGAGGCAAGATCAGACAGTGTTGCCTTGACTCGATTGACATGTTCCACTTGTTCTTATCCCAACCCACGGAGATTAGTAATGAAAGCATTTGATTTTTACACCTCATTTCTGTGTGTTTGTGCACATACGTACTCTTTTGTTGTTGTTGCTGTTTTTATGCACACAGACCCTTAAGTAAAGTGTGGGGGGCATGTCAGATAAGGTCAGTCTGCATCCCCACCAACGCAAGTTTTCAGAATCTCTGTGGGAAGCTTAGCCAGTTGAGTTTGGAAATTTGGGTTTTCTCTTCTCCTTTGGCCTGCTGTTTGAACAGGTCTTTGTTTGGAGACAGAAAACTGGAGGTTTGCCTATACTGTTATTTCCCTGAGCACAAGGCAGAAGGAGAAAGACGGCAGGCTGGAGCGGGAGAGGGAGAGAGAGAAGGGGGAAGTTAGGAAGGGTGGAGGGAAGGCAGAGTAGGGAAGCAGCTGGGAGAATATCAGAGAAACCTCAAATCTCCAACCCACCGTGAAAACCCAATGCTAAAGATCCCCTTTGGGTGAAGTTGCGTCTCAGAGGACACCTTTCGCTAGAAACTCTTCTCTCTATCTGTGCTACAGATCTTAAAATGCAGCCATTTAAAAATTCTAAAATCCTCCCAGGGACTTAACATAGCACGAGTTTTCCACCAAAGGGGTGGGGGTGGGGGGTGGGAGTAGGGGAGTGCATTGACAAAAAGGAGCCCTACTCTAAGGACAGGATGAGTCATTCCTTCCCAGGACTTGCCGTGGTGATGCAGAGGATAAGCCACCAGTGTGAGTTCAGCTATGCTATTGGTAAGACTGCTTGAACCAGAGAGTGAAATAGAAGTGTTTGTGTTGACAGTGAGACAGACGCTAGCAGGCACAGGCGGCAGAGATGGCTGTAGTAGGATGTGGGGTCTTCAGGGAATTCAGGGTGGCCTCCCATGAAGAGTGGTCCTAGGTTCGTGCTCATTCACTGGAATGAGCCCGAAGGGAAAAGAGCTGAAGACAATCTCTGCTCTCTAGAAACATCCTGGGACACTGATGGGCTCACAGGTACCATGCATTCCTTGGACTCTGGAGTACAGATGGATTCTCTAACAGCCCAGCACCCAGTCTGTCTTCCATGATGAAGAACTCATGTGAACTATCCCCTTACTCTCACCAGGAGTGCCTTAAACCTCATATCATCATGTCTCCTTATGGCCGTGGGTCGATGGATGTCTTGGCCAAAACATCCCTGAGTCTAAACCACCCAAGAGCATCACAGAAGAAAGGTCTGGCTACCTGCTTCTGCAAACATTCTAGCTGAGAAAATCCTCTGAGTCTCATTCTACTCGATGGCACTTGGGGTCCCTGTGGCTTAGAATGAACTCTAGGTCAACAGAGTTTAGGGTTTTGCTTTTGAGGGATGTCACCTTTAAAATAAAACCGAATACAAACAACAACCACAAAACCTAATACATATTCTCCAACCTCGTCCAGTTTTAAGAGTAACCGGGACAGGAGTTCTTAGCATTTCATTTCATCTGGGCAGGATGCCATTTTTTCCCTGCTCTTCTCTTGGCATACTTTTGTCAATTGTGAGTTCTCAAAGATGCTTGATCATGGAAATTCCCAGGCTCAACCAAGAAATAGCTAGGTTTCCTGGGGTTGCAGAGTCAAACATTGTTTCGGGGTATCTGTTACTAGGTGACTGTATATTTTGGGTGTCCTATGGTGGGACTAGTAGTGGTCACAGGTTGGGTTGTTTAACCTCGAGGTCATCAGTTCGAAACCACCATCCACTCTGAGAATGAATGGCAAGGCCTTCTACTCCCATAAAGAGTTACAGTCTCAGATACCCACAGGGACCTTCCACCTGTCCTTTAGAGTCGCTGTGAGTCCAAAAGGATTTGCTGGCAGTGAGTGAGATGAGTCTGCGTAGAGTCTTCGTGTTGGTGTTTAAATACGTACATTTAAAAAGTGGCTGGCATATATTGAGCCCCTGCTGGGTGATAGATAACATGAGCGATGTTTTATGTAGTTGGCTTATTGATTCTTGCAACAATTGTACAGCTATATATTTCTAGCACTCTCTAGTAATTGAAAAGCCAAGCCTTGTAGAAGTTGAGTCATTTTCCCAAAGTTACATGGGCAGTGAAGGGTAGAACAGACTCACACTCAGAATAACCATAGTTGATGGCCACCATGCCAGGCTTTCTTTGGCTTTCTTGTTACAATGACCATTATAGATTATGTTCTCCTTTTCCTTCTGGATCTTCTAGTGTGTCCTTCCTTTGAGAAACAGCTAATTATCCCCCAGTGGAAGTACACCTCTTTGGGTTGATCTGTAGGTAAAATTGAGACAGGAGTCTTTGTTGAGCATAAAGGAGAGACCAAGAGTGTGCTTCACATATGGCATTGAATGAGTCTCTGATGAGGGCCAGGGAAGGTTGGTTTGTAAGTCAGTAAGTCACACTGGGATGAAGTGTAAAGGACAACGAAGAAGTCCTTTGTTGGATGAGAGGAATCGGTGGCGTTTGGCTGGATTACACATGTGGAAGTGTGTAATGAACAGTGGAAGTCTGGAGAGAAGGAGTGCACTGACTGACTTGTGGTTCCCAGTGGCCTGCACATCTGGCACTAAGTGGATTGTATGTGGTCTCAAGCAGGAGCCCCGATGGCACTGGGTAGGCATTGGACTTCGACTTGCCAGGTCAGTGGTTCATACCTACCATCTGCCTTCTCCTGCAGAGATTTGCAGCCTGGGAAGCACTATATAAAACTCTATATGTAACTCAGAGTTACTCTGAGTCAGAATCATGTCGATGGCTGTGGCTTCAATTTGGGGCTCCCTCCACCCCAACCTCAGTTCTTTCATCTAGGAAAGGAGGGTCCTGTGATCTGGGCATTCTCCTCTAGCACCGAACCAAGCGCGTGTGGACTTTCTGAAGCACACTGAGTCTTGGCTGTGAATGGGGTGTGGTTTGAATGGTTGGCTATGTGTGGGTGGGGAACGAAAAGTTCAGCTTTTAAATCAAGACCTGGCTGCTCTGTGTGCGGGGATATAAGATGCCCAGTCCTCCAGAGAATGGCTTGATCTTCCTGGAAGAACATCTGACCTTTGAATGCTTCCCACGAGTCAAGAGAGGATCGATGCCTCCCTCAAGGTGGAGGGGTGGCTGCCTCCCCCACTGCAGCTCCCCGGGCTCTGCCTATGCCCCAGTCTCCCGCAGAGTCCTGGAGACCAGGCTTCTTGGATCTAGCATGCGTGCGTGCGCACACTGGGGGGCTGGCTGAGATGCAGACACCGCACTTCTCCCCAGCTCCCCGGTGATGCTGAGGCTGCACCTTGGAAGCCACGTTGATAATAGGCCACGTGCTCCAGAGGAAAGCGAGTGTAAATCAATTCCAAAGTCCCAGGCTTTAGTCCCAATTATGCCCTTCCTTGTTTGAGTCAGACTCTACGAACTCACTTACCTTTTCTGGGATGCCGTGTCTACACTTGGAGCATAGGAAAAAGACATCTGTAGAACAGGACAAATAACTAATGTGTAATGAGTGCTAACTGCATGCCAGGCTCTGTGCTCCCTATTTTGTATGCTGTAGCATATTTGATCCTCATGATACTCTCTGTGGGGCAGGGACTGTGGACATCTCTAACTGAGTGCCGCCAAGTCCGTTTCAACTTGCAGCCACCGCACCAAACCACGGAGAACTGCCTGATAGTGTTTCATAGGCGACAGTCATTATGGGAGAACATCTAAGATCACAGATAAAGTGACCAGACATCCCGCTTTTTAACAATTTAACAACGTCCTGCGGCATTTTAAAATTAAAATAAATATGTTACAATGCTATTTTTTGCATTCTATGAAAATTTTTATTGCTCCATATAGACCAAATTTGTAATCAAGAGCCCCCCCCCCCACACACACACCCCGGTCAATGGTGTCCCACTTAAAATCTGGTCACTTTACCCACAGAGCCACAGGAAGGTTCACCCCACTGACCTTTTGGTTAGCAGCCAAGCACTTTAACCCAAACCGGCTCACTGCCATCAAGTCAGTTCTGACCCTCTAGGACGGAGTTGCCTGCTGTGAGTTTCTGAGACGATAACTGCTGATGGGAGTAGAAAGTGCAGTCATCATTCTTCCTTGGATCACCTGGTGGCTTCGAACTGCTGACTTTACTTTGGCGAGCCAACTCATTGCCAACATGCCGTTATTACAGTTACACCAGAGCAATAAATGCAGTCTAACATTTAGAGTACCTGAGGTATAGAAGTACTTGGTCTCCTTAGTTTACTGTTTTTAGGTTTAACAACAACAACAAAGTGTTTCCGAGTTAGGCAATTTGAGATCAAATACTTTTCAAAGTTTAGCCAAACTGGCATGTTTGCTTTGTTGTCTTGAATGACTCAGCTTAAAAAAGAGAAAAAGTTGCTTCTGAGCAATGTTCAGAGGCTTAGGAGAGGTCCAGGGTGAGTTTCTAGAATGATGGAGATTAAGTCTCAGCTGGTTTTAGGTGGAGGCGTTTTTACCAGTCTGGATTTCAGCTGTCAGATGACACATCCTTGTGGGTTGAGAGTGGAACTCACTCCACGGAGTGTCCTTTGACCCGGCGGTGACAGTCACCTGCCCATGCGTGGATCCCCAGGGTGCCAGTGTTGCCGGCGAAGCCTGACGGCTGATTGCGAGGTTCTGGAGTTGGGGTTTGCCACCGTACCGAATAGCACGCGGCCATCCGGCAGGAGAGAGCAACATCAGCTTTCATCTTGTCCTTCCCTGTTGCCACGAAGTATCTGCTTGAACCAGAGTGGGAACAGTCCTTGGCGGGATGCATTCTCTTCCATGAACTCATAGTTGGCTCCATTCGTAGACATGTCCTGGCTATGGGATTCGTCTGGCCAGACCCGGGCACCCGCATGACCACTGCCCAGTACCCTGGTCCTTGGCAGACGTCATTGATAATGACCACACCTTTCAAGCCGAGACCCAACTTCAGAATCCTTCTCAATGGAGCCCCCCAGGTGGCCTGTACCCGGCAGTCATGGTTGACCCAGGAAATGCGGCCTTCTTTATCCTGGGACAAGGTAAGCACTGGTGGCGCTGTGGGGTTAACTCTGAAAGCCCGGTGGAATGGCGTTCAGTTCTGGCGCACACAGGCTCCCCAGGAATCAGAGCTGACTCCACAGCAGCTAGATGATTTTCCTGGCAACGTAGTAAATGTAGTTTAAAATTTTCTAAAGGCTGTGAAAAATGGAATTGAAAGATAACAAGATTTTTTTTTTTTACCCAATGAACTTTTTGAAGCCTCTCCCTATATTTGTTGACCACCCACTGGTTACCTGTTGATGTCAGTTATAATCGAGTCGATGTTGACCCACAGTGAGCGACCCTGCATCGGACAAAGTAGGAAGGCCCCCTGCATTTCCAAGACTGTAGCTCTTTACTGGAATGGAAAGCTCTGTCTGTCTCCTTCCAAGTGGTTTTGAACTGCTGACCTTGCAGCTCTCAGCCCAACCCATAACCAGTATACCATCAGAGCCTCCTAAGAAATCCCGTTTTCCTCTCTTATTGCCCTTTTTACTTTTCCTCCCCAAAGTAGACAACCGGCAGGCTTAACACAAGTTTTATTTAGCTGGACGTTTTATTAATTAATGTTCCAATTATTTCTTCCCTGTGCTTGGGATTTAAATTCTGTGGTCCTGATTAGTGTGGTGGCCATTCTCTCGCTACCTGTCACCTCTCATTATCGGTGATGTAGGGTCTTCATCCAGCTGTGTGGCTATGATGCTCCCGGAGGAAGTGCTGCTTGGCTGCATGTCTGCCAGGGGGCTGTGTCTGCAGGCATCCTCTGGGCTGGAAGTGCATCCATTCGTTAGGCGTAGGCCCCTCTGGCTCAGCTAACACCCTCCCCCTGATGGCATATCTATCAAGATTCAAGATTTCATTTAAATCACTGTCTCAGTCTATTGCTTGCATTTGAGTTCATCATCTCAAAAGATGATGACAAGAAAGCCTGTCAAGCCTTAACAGCTTGGCGGGGAGTAGAACATCGAAATCGTCCGTACTTCCTGTGCAGGTTGGGCTACTCTGAAACCCCTGCCTCACTAAGAAGCAGGGTGTCCCTGCGACCTAGAGGACACAGGTTCCTCTTTGAACAACAGGAGCCTGGGTTCTTGCTAGAATGACTTCTGAAAGGTAAATGGGAAGAAAGCAATGTAATCACTGGCTTGATTGATCGAACAAGCTTGAGCCTGCCTTCCTTTCGCTTTGTCAATTTGGCTGCCTAACCAGCCCCCAAAACACTCATTAGCTTTGCCTCGCAATGCTTACAAATTGCTTAAAGTCCTACACCATTGGATGGCTACGGGGCAGCCGCCTAACTGGTCCCTGTGATATGCACATGCCACTTAGCAGAGTAAGGACTGTCCCTTGAGCATGTGTGAGGCACTAAGCATTATCTTAGACCCTGTGAGGAGTTTACAGCTTCAGAGAAGACCCTTCTCACTTGTCCAAGTCTCAAAGCCACAGGGTTTTAACGAGGAATTCACAAGCACGAAAGGACCAAATGGAGGAACATTCTGAACTTCAATGTACATGTTTCCAGTGTGTTTCTGTACTCATGCTTGGCAGGGAGGATCCTAGCTTGAATATGATTCTTAAAGGACTTCAAGGCACCCACGGGTTCAGCACTGCTAGTCTGGAGGGTGGATTATTCTAGATTCGTTCAGGAAAACCTCCAGAGATTGATGTGGGCTGGAAAATTAAAGCCCTCCCTTCTGTCCTCTAGAAATAGGACACTCTCTCCATAATGGCCACTGCTCTAAGTTTAAAAGCCGAAGAGCTTGAAGTAGAGAGTTATCTGTTCCTCTTCCTTTGACAAATTAGCAAACGGAGGCCTGAACTCTCCACTTCTGATGCCAGAGGAGGGTTTGCTTGTTCTGCATCTCAGGATCCATAAGAGCCACTTTTCGTTGTTCATTTGACAATTATATTGACCACTTACATTGGTTAATCTATCTCTCTTTTCAAATCAGATGTTGAACATTTTGTAATACCTTAGGATTAAATTGTACCACACTCGAGCATAGTTACTCACTCACAGCGACGATACACATATCTTTGCCCTATCCTACGGAACTCTTCTACATACTCCATGTCATCCTCGACAAAGGAAACTATTCTTCAGTGAGAGGTCTCGATAATACACTACTTGCCTTATCGTTGAAGCACACTCAATATTTTTAGCATACTTGTAGCAGTTTGCCATCTCAGTGACTCCAAAAAAGATAAGTGAAATCTGACATTGGTCATATTCTTGGTTTGGTCAAGGATTCTTGGCCCAGTGGTCAATAACTGCCAGGCTAGATTCTAGGTTGGGCATGAAGGGATTCATTTAAATAGCTACTTACTGAATGTTCCTTGTGCATTCTAGTTACAAGGTAGGATCCGTGACCTTCTAGGACTCACATTACCATGGGGAAACCTGTAATAGCCATAGCAATAAGTGAGGCTATTTCCCATAGTGACCATTGTCAAGGAGGAAGAACTTTGTGAAGGCCAATAGACTGGATAATGGATTAGAAGAGATGTGAAAGCCCTCAAGTGCTAACAAAATGGAAAGCAGGCCCAACACAAATAGCTGGGAGAAGATGTTCCAGCTGAAGGAATAACCACTGCCAGGTCCCAAGAAAACACTAGCTTTGGCCACCTGGTGACAAAGGCCACAGTAGCAGATGTATGGTGGACAGGATGAGGAGCACACCAAAGGAAGTTGGAGAGAAGAGAGGAAGAGACCAAACTGGGTGGGGTCTCATGGGTCTCAGAAGATGTTTTACTTTGTCCTGATTGAAACCAATGGAATATTTTAAGCAAAAGAGTTACCTGTTCCTTATAAAAGAATAATTATCAATAATAGTAGCTGGTGGTAAACTAATGCTAGGAGGGTTAGAGCAGAAGGTGGGGACATTAAGATGCAAATTGTTGCACTCACCCAGGCAAGAGAGCCTAGTGCTTTAGATGAAGACCACAAAGATAAGGGAGTTCCTGATAGCACAAGTCATTAGCATGAGTGTTAACCCAAAGGTTGGAGGTTCAATCCCACCTCAAGGTGCTTGAGGAACAATCTGCCTCCTTTAGGAGGTCTGCCTCCTAAAAACACAGCCTGGAGAACTTTGCCACACATGGACATGCCATGATTCCCCACCGATCATTGGCACCTGCAAAGTACAGAGAAACTCACTGTCATCTAAGTAGACTCTAGCTCAGAGTGATCCCATGTTGTGTTACTGAGACCATACATCTTGGAACAGACAGTCTTATCTTCCTCCCTCAGAGTGGCTGGTGGATTTGAACCACATACCTTGCGATTGGTAGTCTAGTACCTAACCCATAGCACCACCAATACTTGCTGATGGCAGAGGCAGAGGTAGTGACGAGATAATGAACGGATGACTAAGACTCATTCTGTGTGCCAAGAAATTCCAGAGTCTAGTCTGTCATCCATGAACTGTGTCGAAGGCGGGTAGTATTGCTTAAGGGGTGGAGGCAGGTAGGGGGTCGGCACAGCCTTCATCCATCACCGTGTCCATTCTGAATAACTTTAAAATATTTTCAAAGCCTTCCTCCTGTAGACCATGTGAATCCAATTCATCCAGGGCTTCTTTCCAATAAAACATGAAACCAGGAAATGTTTGCTTATTTCTACTCACTCCCCGCCTTTCTATCACGGCTAGAGAAGGAGAAGCCCAGCCCAGAACAAAACTGCAGAAACCATTCCATAGATCCCACTTGAAGAAGGCACATCAGCCTTTTACCTTCCTTCCTTTCCTGCTGTGGAGCCCTGAGAGGCTTGTTTTGTTTTGATTTTGCTCAGAGCTGACTGAAGCCAGGGTTTTTCTGGAAATAACATCTTTCCCTGTTGTATGTTAGTCCATCTGAGTTGAGAGTATTTGGGAGACACCCAACTTCCCAGTGCTCTTGTTTCCCGAGTCCACTGGGGTCTTCTTCAGCCTTTGGCCTCCTTCACTGAGGAACAAAGATTTCTGGGAAATTCCGGCCTCGAGTCCTTCAGGGCCGACATTAAAGGGCTCCTGTCAAGCTTCGAAGGGTGTGACCAGTGCCAGAATCCTGCCCCTGAGCCAAGCCCCCGAGTCACACCGTTGCCAGCTGGCCCCTCTCCACCCCAGAGATGGCTGCGTTTCAGTGGGTCTCTGTGTACGTAGCTGGCTGAGTCTCCCTGGATGAAAGGCAGCTTAATCTAAACTGAAAAGGTTATTAATAAGCAGCCACTTAAGAATTTCCTATGACTTGTGGATGATTTGGGGGCTCTCTGTGAACCAGGAGAGCCGCATAACTTGTTTTACAGGGATTAAGGCACCAGTGCAGTCTGTCTATGGGGCCCTTGGCCAGGCAGCTGGGAATCCGGTGACAGGCTCAGGAGTCCAGCAGGCCACGGTTTGCACCCCACCCTCTCCCTTCCATGGGGCTTGGGGGCGTGGGTACCTCCCAGCAGCTCTTTCTGCCTGTCTTTCCCTCTCCAAAATGAGAATACCCATTCCCTTCTCATTGTGTTGCTGAGGATGAAATACAAACTAGATGGCACTCAACACTCACTGAGAAAACGTGTCTTAAAAAAAAAAAGGTGGGAAAATCATACTCTAGAAATATGATTTAATGGCATTTGGCGGAGGGGAGGGGGACGTAGCTTTGGAGTCACCAATCCACGTCTTACCCATGGTAGAGACGGCCGTACCACTTGGCTCCTCTGAACTTCCCTTTTGCCATAAGGGCAATAAGGAGTCCTGATGGTGTGCTGGTGAAGCACCGCGATACGAACCAGAAACTCCGCCACCCGTCCACCTCCCCTCTGGGGACAGCTGTGGGGATTCCAGCCTGGAAACCCACCAGCCATCTGTGCTCTCCTACAGGGGCCTGAGTCAGAAGGAAGCCGAGCCCAGTGGGTGCTTTCAAAGGCAACGCTAGTCTGAGCTCTTCTGACTCAATGAAAAGTTTTTGGACAATTAAGAGAGTAGCCATGATTGAGTCTTTGATTAATCTGAAACAGCGCTTCTGAACCTCTTCATGCTACAACCTTTTCATACAGTTCCTCATGTGGTGGCGACCCCCTAACCATAAAATTATTTTCGTCGATACTTCACCACTGTCATTTTGCTACTGTGATGAATCGGACAACCCCTGAGAAAGGGTCGTTTGACTCCTGAAGGGGCCACGCCCCACAGGTTGAGTACCACTGGTCTAAGAGATCATTTCCTATCTGCCGGCCGGCCTGTTTTTATTGTACCTAGGTAGGAAAAAGTCATTTGTGTGGTCTTGACCTTGAGTACTCAAAGTCCAGTAAAGCAAACCCAGCTGCTAGCTGTGGAGCTGGCTTCCAATCCACACAGCCTCATGGGCCTCAGGGAAGAATTGTGTCCCATGGCTTGCCAAGGCTGGGAACTTGCTGAAGGAGATCACCTGGTCTCTCCACCGAGGGTTCCAATCCCCAGTCCTTCAGTTAGTAACCAGGCACAGCTCTCCTAGTGCCACCCTGGGACTCCCGAAGCACGGTCAAGGAGTTTGAAATGATCTTCGGTGGGGATATAATCAAATTACCTCACTCGGTCCAGCGCACCTTGAAGTTTATTGCTCACCACCCACCTCGTTTCTCTTGATCTGTTTTCATCTTAAGCGGCATGCAAATTGGAATCACCTTGAAATCAGCCGACAGCAGCAGCAGACTGTCACTTCTGGAGTACAGAAGCCAAGATGACTTGTTTGCTAGTTTGTAGCCCCAGACCGAGCACAGAGCCCAGCTCACTGGCACATGAACCCTACTGGGAGATCGTGAGCATTGCGAGTGTTATTTAATGCTAAGTTCCACTCCATGAAGTAGCAGAGTTACGATTCAAATCAAAGTCACTGTGGCCCGAGAATTTGAAGTCTTGTTCCAGTATACTACATTGCCTTTAGATCCTGAGGGGATGTGGTTTTAGCAAGTTCCTCGACAAATGAGTCAAAGACCAAAGAAGGCCTGCATCAGAGGGCCTGGCAGAGGAATTGTGTGGAGTCTTCCAGCCCTTTTCTTAAAGTTGAGAGGTGTGTAGAGTGGTAGAATCCAGGATGTAGTCACTTTCCCAGAAAGCATTTCTCTAAAGAAACCATCTGAGAAAGGCCTCTTGGAACGCCTTCTGTGAACCATCCAATGAAATAAAAGCTTACCAGTCGTCAAATTATGGTGAGCAGGTAGACAAAGTGAGGTAGAGGAATGTATCCACATGGACTAACCCATTTTGCGTGCCTTGGGTCTTCTTACCAGAGCCATGGGTCTGATAAACAGCTAAGGAAACCAGAACCACCCCCCACCCTCATCCCCAGCCTCTCCTAGGGATGTAGGGATGCAGTGATGCAGGTAGCAGGGTTGCCATGGAGACATCATCAGTGGGCAAGCTCTTCTCCTTTGAGGGTTCATTCTGTGTACTTACTCATCAGGATGCTGCATTAGTTATCGGTGTGCTCTTTGGTAGGCAGACTCACCACTGGCTGCTGGATGTCTTTATAATAAAGCCAAAGTACCTTCACATAACTTGAGTGTGTGTGTCACCAGCCACCAAGTGGCAGCCATGTCCAGCTGCTCTCAGTTCCTGAAGGACACCGTGTTCTCTCTCGTTTCTATGTTCTATTTGTTGGGAATGCTCTTTCCATCTCTTTGTGAGTAGCCTGTGCTCAGGAAGCTTTGGCTCCAGCTTCATCACTTATACCAGTATCCCCAGTGCCTGGCATGGAATAGGCTTTCTTCAATTATTGAGCTCATGTGTACCTTGCATAGTCCTTTGCATTTTCTTTTTTTTTTTAGGCATCACTGCCCTGGTGGTGGGTAGGAGGCCCAGCCTTTGCTCCTGGGAGCCGGAATCGAACCTCCATCCCAGTGGGCCGCAGTCCTGCGCACAACCACTACGCCACCGGGGCTCAGCTTCCTTTGCATTTTCAAGTCGGTGATCTAGCTCTCTGTGATTACGTTTCTTTTTAAAATTTTTATTGTGAATTGGGCAGAGGTTTACAGGGCAGGCCGCAGTGTTACAGTCAGCAGTTCATACACATCTTCTTTCGTGTCATTCATTGGGAGCCCCTCAATGTTACAGTCATTATTCTACTGTCCCCTGTGCTCCCTGCCTCCACACCCCCTTCTTTCCTAATCCTCCTGAATGTTGTCCTTGGATAAATATTGCCCTTTTCAAGCTCCAATGGCTGATTGCTGTAAGATCTGCATAATCAGAAAGGAGAGTGGGTTGACTCACAGGATTGAGACCGGTAGATCCCAAGGCGATGTAGTCCTAGTCACTCATCAGGTCTAGAGATCAAAGAACCCCCATGGCTCCATTTGCAGGCAAACCATACAGAGATCTAGTCAGGAAATAATAACACTAGTGCCTATGACTTCTAATCAGCCTCGCTTACTGTTTTGTTTTATTGTAATCCCTTAGAACACCCACCAGAATGCCTCCTTCATGTAGGTGTTCAATGGTTTCCTTGTTTAGGAAATGAAACTGTGCATCAAGCATTTTCAATAATCTTTCTCCTTGGCATTCTCCATTCCGGTGTACTCTGATTCATTGTTCCTGCTTCAGGGACTATTGGGAATTGGGAGGTGAATACTGTATATTGTTGCTCAAGTGAGATAACTACGATGCCTGTATTATGCCATCTCTCCAATGTCTTCAACAGGATTAAGCTCAGCTTCCCAAAGCTGCAACATACACACACACACACACACACACACACACACACACATGAGGGGGTACCCAAAGAAAAATGAAAATTTTTTTCAAAGCTACTTGTTCAATTTTTTCTAATAAAGCAACCTTATCAACTGCAGTGTGCTCTCCAATACATTTGTCAAACCTGTGATTCCATTCTTGGAAACAGTTTTCTAACTCATCTGTTTGGGTAGCAGATAGCACCTCCTTAGTTTTTTTCTTCACCTCTTCTATGCTGTCAAATCTCACTCTCCGTTCACAGCCCTCTTCATTCATGGAAACAAAAAGAAGTTGCAAGGAGTGAGGTCAGGTGATTAAGGTGCATGGGACAAGAGAGGCATGCTGTGTTTTGCCAAAAACTGGACACTGAGATGGCTGCCAGATCAGGTCCATTTTTGTGATGGTAAAACCAGTCCCCACGTCTGCCACAAATCTGGCCTTTTTTGTGGCATATTGTTGTTGCAATCTTATCAGAACCTCTAAATAGAAAGCTTGATTAATAGTCTGACCTGGTGGAATGAACTTCACATGCATTACAAGTCAACATTTTTGTCCATTCGAGAAGTTGAAGGATGTCCAGAATGAGGTTGATCATCAGACGACATTTCACCTTTTTTAAAATAAGTAAACCACTCGTCCACTTGAGTTTTTCCCACACTGCTGTCCTTGTAAGCTGTGTTCAACATCACAACAGTTTCTGTCGCATTTTTCCCAAGCAGGAAACAAGATTTCATAGCCACACACCGTTCTCTTAAATCAGCCATCACACACAAAAAAAGGTTTAAGTGAAACTGCTTATACAAAAAAATTAACTATAACCAGAGAAACTTCCCAGGTGACGCCACTGGGTGCACTTATTTGCCTAGCCCGGAGTGGGGGATGGTGGGGTGATGTGAGCTACTCAGGCCTCCACCCAGTGGAGATTTTTCCCCTTTTGGGGGTACCCCTCATATGTTTGTGTGTATTAGGATTGCTATGAGTTGGAATCAATTCAATGAGGTACATGTGTACTATATAATATATATTCAATTATATATAATCAGTGAAGTATTACATGTGTAATATATGTATACTATCTCTTTGAATTGGTTCCCACTCATGTTGACCCCATGTGTCTAGGGGGATAGAACTGTATCCCAAAGGGCTTTGGGACTTTTTGAAAGCAGAGCATTGGGCTTCTCTCTGGAAGTGCCTCTGAGGGGTTTTGAACCACCAATCTTTCAGTTAATCATCCAGCTCTTAACTTGTTATGCCACCTAGGAATTACTGCTCTTTAGCTCATCCTCTGTTGGCCTCTTGTCGCTTCAGCACCTTTTTTCCTTTATTACCTATCAGGGTTCCTTGGAGTTACTTCCCAAACTCCTTGTACTCAAACTCCTTCCTGGAGTCTGATTCTATGGCTCCTAAAGGCCTTGCACCCATTACATCTAGCTGGGCTATCAAGGCAAACACTCAAGGTGTGGTAAGAGCTTTAAGTTATATAAGTCTGAGAAAGGCCACCCAGTTTTAATTGACAGGGGGAATGTGTTTTGATTCTTCCCAAATCAGGAGATAGGTTAAAATAAGACACTGTCAGGCTGAGCCCTGGTGGCATAGTGGTTGTGCGTGGGACTGCAGCCCACTGGGATGGAGGTTCAATTCCAGCAGTGGCTTCTTAGGAGCAAAGGCTGGGCCTCCTACTCCCATCATGAGAGGGTAGTGATGCCCCCCCCAAAAAAAACACAAAAAAAAATAAGACACTGTCTGTGTATTTTTTATCAAAATATGAATTAGCTTAGGAAGAAGAATAAGAAGAAATGCCACCAAAAATGGCCTTTACCCACCTGGGCAACCCCTGAGAGAGAGAAGTTTCTGTGAATACAGATGGCAAAAGCCACTGGAGCCCAGCTGGAGGGTGGGGAGCGGCACAGGGCAAAGCAGCATGGTGTTGGCTCTGGGCACACACCAACCTCATCCCCAGCTGGCCCTGTCACAGTCTCCGCCCTTCAGCTCCTGTTTATTAGAAAACCATTTTTCCTTTCTCACAGAGATAGAGATCTCGCTTCCAGCCATGGCGAGTGTCAAGGTTCATGCCTAGGCCCTTCGTTCAGCTGGGCGTGCTTGCCAAGAAAGAGGAAAACAAAGTTTAGTGGCTCAGAGGAAGGAGTAAATAAGTGGCTATGCTGTGCTCTGGGGCTCAAGTCAGGCACAAAGGAGCTCCTCGGGGAAGTGACTTCGGGAGACTTGAAGAGCTTCTCTACACCCACTAGGATGACACCATCCCCTGGATTCGGCCTTGGGACTGGCAGTGGCTCATCCAGTTTGGTCACTGACATCACTGCAGAATGGCGGGGGTGGGGAGGGGGAGCCACCTTCTCCTCCTGAGAATGACTCAAGTCAGCTGGCCCCCACTACAGAGTCTTCCTGCTTGCTGTTTCCTCCCCTTGGGAAAATTCTCTTCAGGACTTCTCCTTCTGTAGCTTCTGTACCCGTCACAGCTGCATTGGCTTTTCCCTGCCCGCCTGGCCCTCCTCCACCCCTTTCTTCCCCAGCTCCCTGCTCATTTCCATCTTAACAGAGATCTCACTGTATATACAACAATGTCACCTATCTGTGGACTTGATTATCTTTCAGAGTTTTTAAATTGCACCGTGTGAGATCAAGCATCCTCCTGTTTGAACCTCTCGGTGGGCGTAGTTCAGGGCCATGAATTGTGTTCACCTTTTGTTCAACCTTCGCCACCCGTCATTTCCAAGTGCGGCTGCCATGAAGTGGAATTGGCTCATCAGATCTATTATTTGTAGTTTTTCTACAGAAATTCAGTATCCCCTAAGCAACAATCCCATTTCCCCCTTCTTTGGCCACTCCGAAAAAGAACCAAATTCACTGCCATTGAATCGATCCCAACCTACAGCAGAGCGCCACTGCCCTGATGGGCTTCTGAGAGTCAACCTTCATGGAAGTAGAGACCTCATCTGTATTTCACCAAAGGATGGGTGGGTTTGAGCCGCTGACCCGCTGGTTAGCAGCCCAGTTCATAACTCAGCACCAGGGTTCTCTGGAAATCACTCGTGCACGTTGACTCTATAAATTTGTCTCTTCTTTATATATTTTTATGAGTCAGAATTGACTTCATAGCAGTGAGTATGAGGAATTTTTATAATATGAGTAGAATGATGACTGGTTTCCCTCACCATGGTGTTTGCCATGGCTTGCATCGGGACTTATTTCTGTTCATGGCTGAGTAATATTTCATGGTTGGAAAACAACACATTTATCCACTCATCTGTTGATGACACTGGAGCTGTTTCCACATTTCCACTCTGTGAACCACGCTGTCATGAACAGAGGTAAACATGGACTTCTTTGCAGCTCTGCTTTCATTATTTGGGGAGCATATACCTAAGAGTAGCATTTCCGGGTCACAAAGTAAATTCATGTTTTCCTCTGAGCGATTGCCAAGCTGTCTTCCACAGCAGTGGGTGAGGGCTCCAAATTCACCTGCCTCCTGACCACTCTTGATGGTTTGTTTACTTGAATGTTGTCCATCTTCCTCACGTGACTGTAAACTCTATGAGGGTAGGGATAGTGTCCAGCTGAGTCGCTCTTCTATCTCCAGCATCTTCGTGCAGTTTACCATGGATCATCAATGTTGGTGGGCCAGCCGATAAGGAGGAAGATTGATCTGTCCTCTGGGCTGATGACTAGGAAACGGAAAGGGCGGTGGCCCTGGTGTCAGATGAGATAGGTGTGACCTGTGTACCTTCAGTCAAGTCACTTACAGTTTAGCCCACAATCCATATCTGTGAAGTGGATTGAAATGCCAACTCCACAGGATCACTGAGAATGAACAAATGAGATAAACTGAATAAGAACATTATGTCTTTCATGAGCATCAGAAATAGAGCCACTGTGCTCCCCCCTTCCCTGCCTGACTTCTCCCACAATATTGATATTAGAATTGAGACATGGGTCATGCACTGGCAGGGCAGACCTGTCTTAGGGACTCTTGACCCTTGGGACAGACTTTCGCATTGCAGATCATCATTTGAAACCATATTTCACTCCTTCCTCCCTCTCTTCCTTCTTCCCTGCCCTCCTTCCTTCTCTCGTGGTGCTTTGTAAGAGACATTGAAAAGGAAATCCAGCTCGTGGGTGAGGGTCATGCATCACCCATGCTGGGTTTTTTGTCTGTTTAAAGGGGAGCAACTTATTTTTGCGAGAGACCCATTTTGATCATCCTGAATTACTGCGGCAGGATTTTCTAGAGCAGTGGTTCTCAACCTTCCTCATGCCTCCACCCTTTAACACAGCTCCTCGTATTGAGATGAACCCACCCATAAATCATTTTTGTTGCGACTTCATAACTAATTTTCCTACTGTTATGAATCATAATATAAATATCTGATATGGAGGATGTGTTTTCATTGTTACAAATTGAACCTAATTAAAGCACAGTGATGAATCACACAACTATGTAATTATACATTGTGAAATATTTTTTTCTATGACAAATAAATGAAATTTTGTGTTGCAGCATGGTGTAGCATGGGTACTCGGGTATGTGAGCATATCTGCATGTGGGCAGACCACCTGGAGACACATAGAAGGGTGCTGTCTTGGTCCCTAAGAACAACAGAAATATATGTTTTCTGATGGTCTCAGGTGACCCCAGTGAAAGGGTCATTTGACCCTCAAAGAATTTGTGACCCACAAGTTGAGAACCGCTGCTCTACCTTTGGGCAGGCAGATGTTGCTTCCAGTTCTTCTGTGACTCAGTTGAGCACAGTGGAGGACCCCACTCTCTTTCATATGCGCTCATGTCTTCTGAGCAAGCGTACAACCCACTCAGAACTCTCGTCACCCCAAACACTTAACTTCCTAAGGCCTGAGACCAAAAAAAAAAGCCCGTTTCCATCAAGGTGATTCTGCTTCGTGGAGACCCCATCTGTACAGAGTCAAACTGCGAGCCTTCAGCTATCCATGTCTGTGACCTTTTAGACACACATCACTAGGTGTTTCTTCCAAGGCGCTTCTAAGTGGGTCTGAATTCCCAACCTTTCCATTAGTAACCCAGCATTTAACCATGGGCACTTTCTTTAAACTCGGAGAAACATGGTTCACCAAAGGGTATTAAACTTAAAAGGAATAATTGCTTCATTTGGAGGGAGATGTTTTACATGCATGTGAATAGAAGATGCTCTCAGTAGAAACTCGGGGAAATTGGGCCACAAGGCAGACTGAGAGTGTCCTCTCTTGCCCGGCTCCTCCTGAATCAGCCCTTCCCCAGGCAGATCTGCTTACATTGTTTGACATGATGTAAAGCATGGTAGCACTGGAGAGGACACAACTGGTGTTGGAAGATGCAAGGCAGAGCCAAATCCAAGTGGTTTGGCATTTTCCATGGCCAATCTCTCTCCACTTGCACAGAAAATGGAAAGTTGACGGTTGTTGAAATCTGACTTTAAGGTAGATAGATAGATAGATTTATTTTTAATCTGAGACCTAACTTTTAACTCTATGCTACCCAGCAGGAGACAGGCAGTTCCCATGCTGGGGACAGCGTCCTCCACATAAGTAAGTTCTCTGGTCCCCCTGCAGGGCAGTAGATCAGAACAAGCCCCTTATTTATTTGCCAAGAGAGTTGTATGTGAATGTGTGTGGGTGGCTCTGGCCCACGTCTTGTCATCCTGGGCCAGGGACTTGTCCCCTGGCACTCGATAATGGAGAACACAGAGGATGAAATCTGGTCTCCAGTTTCTTAACACTAAGTGGAAAGTGGACCCGCAGCTGTTTCTCTTTAAGAGTGATTATCTTGGGGACTGTGCAAGGCAAGTTTTCTTCTTATCTGTAATTCCTCTCTCCCCTCCCCTACAGGAACTGTGTATTGTTCTTCTTTCTTTTCTTTCTTTCTCCCTTTGATCATTATAAGGAAGCAGGAACTCTATATTTTAGTACAGAGAAAAAAGAATTATTCTTAAGCCTTTAGTGAGCTGGAGTCCTGGAAGAGTTAAATACCTCAGACACAACTGTTACTGGGCACACCACCACGGAGGCCTTTGGGTAATGTCCACTCTTTGTCTCTAACAAAAGTGTCTTTCCTTGCACCTGACCTCAGTTGTCTGGGGCACTGCCAGGTGGAGTGCAGCCCTCGGCAGCCCTCATCAATCACTCACTGTATGGTGGAGCCGAGCTTCTCTTTACGTCGTCTGATCCGTGACCTAGGGCATAAAAGCAGCTTGAACCTGATCTGGCCCTGAACTTGGTACAGTACCAAAGGGGAAGGGATGGCTGGACAGAGAGTCAGGCCAGCAATGAGAGAGGCAGTTCTCATGATGGATGTCATCACTCCTCTCCCCAGTACCTTTTCACAGATACGCCCCACTGGGTCCCAGCTGGAAAATAGGGGCTTTTGTGATGGAAAGGAGTCCGGAGGGTGGAGTGGCCAGCAGTTCAAAACCACCAGTTGCTCCCTGGGACCAGGTGGGGCTTTGTAATGCCATACAGAGCTGTAGTCTCGGAGACCTACAGAAGCAGTTCTGCTGTGCCCTACTGGTCCTCTCTGAGGAGGAACTAACACAAAGGCAGTGGTTTTGCATTTGTTTTTTTCATTCAGTGATGTAAGAGCTTGAGACATGGCAGTCAGGTGGGAGAAGGGCGGATTCCCAGGAACTGTTTGGAAATTGCACATTATCCACAGCTGTAGAGACCATCTTCGGCATCATGGCGGAAGCCACTTGAGGCTCCAGTGCCTGCTCGAGGGAGGCACTGCCTTCTAACTACGCTTCTGGTTTTAGAAAAGTGTCTTCAGAGGAGAGTGTAGGGGCCTGGGGCATCCCAAACACCTGGGACCTGTGTGGATTCAGGTTCCTGAGCCCTGTCTCAGACTCCTCAGTTCAAGTCAGTGGGTACTCGACCACTCCCAGCCATCTTCATGCCCTACCTTAGCAACCAGACATGTGGTTTTGCAGAACTAGAATCATTTACACCCAGGCAAAGTTTCATGGGTAGAAATAGCATGTCACTGAAAAGCCGTCAAAGCCTTGTGTTTCTTTGCTGGCTTGCCTTTTTGTTGTCCTGTCATCTATTTAGTAAATAGGCCAGCTTCTGTCCAATCGGTCCAAATGCATGGCTACCCCACTTGAAGAACTGTGGGTTGTAGGGTTGCCGGTGACTGGGTTGTTGAAAGGCGTCATCAGGACTTTTCTTCTAAGGTACAGGTGGGTGAATTCAAACCTCCATCCTTTCAGTTAGCAACTGAGCACATTCACCTTTTGCCCCACCTGAGAACTCAGTGGCTGAGGACCTACAACATACCTGTTACAGGAACCTGGGTGGCACCATGGGCTAAGCGTTCGAGGGCTCAGCACAAGGTGGGCAGCTCAAACCCATCAGCCATGCTATAGGAGAAGGGTGAGGCTGTCTGCTCCCACAGATTGACAAAGCCTCAGACTCTAGACAGGGTCACCATCAGTTGGAACCAACTCGATGGCATTGGGTAAAGGACCGTACACTTGGTTAAACACAAGAAATTGCCTTGAGGAGTCCAGGGAAGATGGTGACTTTCAAACGTGCATCTTCAAAACCCTTCCCCAAATAGAATGTACTGCGAGACCACAGCCCTTTCTCGCCCTTCAGGCCTGGAACGGAACTCACCTCCATGTTAGACAGCAAGAGCAGTGTTCCTCCCAAGGATGAATTTCATGTTAGAATATAACAACCCTTGCAGACAACAAGGGCAGTGTTTCCCCCAGGATGAAGTTCCAAGGGTTGAGAAAGAAGGAGAACTAGCAAACACGGAAAGTAGCAATGGATGAGTCTAAACAAAATGTATGTGAATTTCTGTAGGTAAAGCTGACCTGCTTTGTAAACCTTCACTCAATCTACGAGAAGGTGTAACACCAACCCCAACCTCTTCTAAAAGCCTCCCTCCTTCCCTCTAAAAAAATTGCCATTCGCTTGATTCCAATTCCCAGCAACCGGATAGATAGGTGCGAAGGCCCTACAGGTTTCCAAGACTGATCTTTGTGGAAGCAGATGGCCACTCCTTTCTTCCGTGGAGCGGTTGGTGGAGCCCAGTGCTTCGCCATGGTGCCACAGAGCTCCTTCTGGAACACGTTTCCTCGTGGCCATTGAGCCAGTTGTGACGTGTCACAGCCTGATTGGACAGGATCGAACTGCTCTTCGGGGCTTCCGAGGCTGTAAATCCCATATAAGAGCAGACTGCTTCCCACGAGTCTCCCTGGGCTTTGAGAGGGAGTTGAGCACAAGAGATATTGCACTCAGGCCCCCATCATATTGGCAGCTCTGTTGTAAATAAATGAGCTTCCTTGTAAGAAGTCTAGCACAGAAAATTCTTCTTCTCATTAAAAAAGGAAGGAGGCTACAGAAAGAAGGAATGGGGTGGGCAGAAAGGATTTAATGATATTTATCATCTCGTCTGAATCCTGTGCAGTTCGAGACTTGATAGGAGCTCGCTACAAAGGAAGAGCCCCGTTTTGCTATCATCCTGTCACCTCTCACACAAAACAAGGTGCGTGGCTCAGGGTGCAGTGTTGTAAATAACCTGTCAGCTTCTCAGGGATGAGTCCCCCCTATCCACGCACATCATGGTAGTGACGTTAATTGGCATAAATAGTTAGCCGTTCTCCAAGGGGTGTGGGCAGCAGTGCAGGGGACCGTGCTTTGCGAGTTAAAGTGAGAGCCTCCTTGGGCCGACACTGAGAGTCCCTGGGAAGAGCCTGCTGTGGCTTCTAAGCTGAGGCATGGGATGACCTCACAATTGCAACTTTGGGGAGGTCGGGGTTGCAGGGTTGGTGGTGGTGGAGATGGAGGAAAAGCAGCATGCAGACGCTCTGTTCTCTGAATCATGGCTTATGCCTTGGAAATCTGTCATTCACAAACCCAATTATGTGCAGGTAGACTGTCAACCCTGACAGTGAAACCTGTGTGTGTTTGTGTGTGTGTGTGTGTGTGTGTGTGAGATGAAACCTTTACTAGCTGGGTCTATTTTCATAAATGTCTATTTCAAAAGAAAAAAAAGACACTAAACCATATATCCTCACCCACCCCCTAAATATACTTCATTCAGACAGGAAGCTTTCAGCAGCCTGCAGAAAGGGAGAGCTGTTGGGTTAGCTGCTGCTGTGTGCATTTTGCCAAGAGGGGGAGAGATGCATGGATAGAGAGAGAAACTCTTGTGGCTTTAAATCTAACCTACTGCTCCTTTCTGAGCAGGTGGGCTCTGGGTCCTTGATTTGTGCATGGACGTGATTGCGGGGGCCTTTTGAAGGCTGTCATGGACTCACTTAAAGGTTAAAGGTTCTTTGCAAATAAAAATGTCGATGCTCTGGAAGCACCTGTTAATTAACAATGAGCAGTGGCAGGCAGACAGCTAGCAGGCGTGCGGCATGGCAGCATAGCTTTGATGTGCTGTTAGGGTTGTGTTTTCCCTTCTGGATGTGCTGGCTGTCCGGGGCTGAGGGATTGTGAACTATGAATCCCATGTGGCTTCTGTAGATAAGGGTGTTAATTTGGGGCCCCCCACCAACCCTTCTTTGGTTTCTTTTCCTGCCAACTATGTAGGGCAGTGGTTCTCAACCTCCCTAACACCGCCACCCTTGGCTACAGTCCCTCATGTTGTGCTAACTCCCCCCCAACCATAAAATTATTTTTGTTGCTACTTCATCACTGTCATTTTGCTACTGTTATGAATTGGGCGACCCTTCTGAAAGGGTTGTCCGACCCCCCAATGGGGTCGTGACCCAAAGGTTGAGAATTGCTGATCTAGGGTGTGCTTTGAACAAGCTGCTTCACCTCTCTGAGATTGTGTTTTCTCCTCTGGAAAACGGGTGTGCTAGACTAGAGAAACAAATGCAAAGATGCTCATGTATGTATGCAAAAGAGCTTTGTATCAAAGAGCAATTACATATTGAAGAAAACGTCCCATTCCAGGCCAGATCAAGTCCATACGTGCGTTATAGGTCCATTTATTCCTCCTCAGACTCAGACAGCACATGCTATGGTGCCAAATGCAGGAAGATCACAGGCCAGTGGGTGAAAAGTCTTCTGGATCCTGTCAGTGGAAGTGTGTCAGTGCTGGCGCGGGGTCCGCATGGCTCCTCCGGCTTTCAGAATGTGGCTGTTCAACAGGAAGGTGAAGTACAGAGTGTGGCCCATTTCCAGAGAGAAAAAGGGGAAGTTCCCAAAATCCTCTGGAAAGAGCCACACCCTCTTGAAGGCAGAATCATCAGGCCGACCTGATTGACAGCCTAAACTCCACCCCTTCACTCTTTTTATCAAGTTGACATGAAATTATGTAACGTACACACAGGATCTGGAATTATGCATGTAAATTATGTCATGCTATGTTCCTGTTGGTGTAAAACCAAACCTAAACTGCGACCCTCAAATCCATGTCTTCTCCTGGTCAGTCTATGTGCTAGAGTAGAATTGCTCTGAATGATTTTCTTGGTTGTAATCATTATGGAAGCAGATGGCCAGGCCTTTCTTCTTTGGCACCACTCTCGGTGGGGTGGGATGTCAAACTACCAGTCATTAGGTTTGTGGTAAGTACAAGCCATAGACCCAGGATGCCTGTTGTTTGGCGTACAAAGGGGTGACATAATTCCAGATCTGGACATGAGCTGTCCAAGGAAAGAAATACTACCACTGTGTAGATAATTTCATGTCAACTTGATGAATAGAGTGAAGGGGTGGAGTTTAGACTGTCAATCAGGTTCACCTGATGATGCCACCAAATGGGTGTGGCCCTCTCCAGAGGATTTTGGGAACTTACTCTTTCTCTCTGGATATGAACCACACTCTCTCTTTCACCCTCCTATTATTCATACACACTTACACACACACACACACACACACAATAGAACAAAACTCCAATAATGGAGCTTTCTTAGGCCACATTTTTCCTGCTAGGTAAAGCATAGAGCAACTCTCTCTGAGTTAGTTCACACAATGCCATTGCCTGGAAAGGTTCTTTCTGGCCACACTGAATTTTTTTGTAAAAGCTGGTTTGCTCAAACCTCATTTTTTGTGGTGGCCGATTTAAGAGAACAGCATGCAGCTGTGAGCGTTTTGTTTCCTGCTTGGGGAAAATGCCACAGAAACTGTTATGAGGCTGAACACAGATTACAAGGACAGTGCTATATGGAAAACACCCTCAAGTGTACTAGGATTTCTCATTCCAAAACAGGTAAAATGTCGATTGGGGACAAACCTCATTTTGGATGTCCATCAACTTCCTGAACAGACGAAATGTTGACAAAATTTATGCATTTGTGCTCAAAAACCAATAATAGAGCATTGACGATATGAGGGAAGTTATCTGGACTATGTTGGAGCTTAATACAATGAATTTTAAAACATAATTTGGAAGTGAGAAGGGTCGCCGCAAAATTTGTGCCTCGGGTTCTGACTGACCAGCAAACAGAGAGTACACTGGGAAAATGCCGTGCAATGAAAGAACAGCTCTGAAATGACCCAGACTTCCCCCCCACCAAAGTCATTACTAGTGAGAAGACATGGTGCTACTCTTCTGACCCCAAAACCAAACATCAATCAAACCATCGGAAGATGTCAATGTCACCAAAAAAAAAAAAAAACTTGTCAAGTGAAATCAAAGCTCAAAACAATGCTCATTTGTTTTATCAATGTGAAAGGGGGATAGTGCATTTAGAGCTTATTCCACCAGGTTACACTGTTAATCAAGCCTTGTATTTAGAGGTTCTGAAAAGATTGTGCAACAGTGTGCCACAAAAAAGGTCTCATTGGTGGCAGACGGGGGACTGGTTTTGCCGCAATGACAATGTACCTGCTCACGCAGCTCTCAGTGTCCAGGTTTTGGCAAAAAACCGCATGCCTTTCTTTGCCCTATGCACCTTCCTCACCTGACCTCACTCCATGTGACTCTTTTTGTTTCCGTGAATGAAGAAGGACATGCAAGGACAGTTTGATGATGTGGAAGAGGTGAAGAGAAGAATGAGGGAAGTGCTGTCAGCTTTCCAAACAGATGAGTTAGAAAAATGTTTCCTAGAATGGAATCACAGATTTGACAAGTGTATTAAGAGAAATGGAGAGTACTTTGAAGATGATAAGATTGTTTTGTAATTTTTTAAAAAATCTATAGCTTTGAAAACAGTTAAGATATGTATGTGTGTTTTTTGGGGGAGGGTACCACCTCATATACCTCTATCCTCATACTCTGCGTGATTCTGATTCATTCTTTGTCCTATTTTGCTTTGTTTACTTGTTATCAGGTGCCTGTGAGTACATTCCAAATCATAACAATCCCATGAGTACTCTCCCCAAACCCCAGACTCACTGCCCTGGAGACAGTGACAACCGCTACCCTGTACTTGTGGGTTTCGGAGACTGTAACTGGTCACAGGAGTGGAACACTGCGACTGCTTCCCACAGAGTGGCTGACAGTTTCAACCACCAACTTTGTGGATCGCAGCCCAAAGAGCAACCATTACACCACCAGGGTTCCAATGAGTTCTCTAGCTGTTGTGTTTATGAAAGCACATTGCTAGGTCTTTCTTCCGCAGAACAAAGCAGTTACGTGGGTTGAAGCCACCAACTTTAGCTTTACTGGTGTTTTTAGTAGTTTTTAAAATCAATGTTAGCTGAATGTCCAAAAGGTCCCCTTTCCCTTGTCCATCTGTTTGCTTCAGAGACTCCCTGTGGTTCATATCCTATAATTTCGTGGTTTGCTTCCTCCTCGTCTTGTTCTTATTCACTCAAAGCTGCAGTTCACTCAATCATGTCCATCCAACATTCCATACTGTGCTCTTCCCTGTGGCGAAAAATCCATGTGCCTCACCCATACATAGTCTAAACACTGAGGTGGTACAATTCTCCTGCATTTTTTAAAAGTATGACTTTCTTCTAAGAAGCATTAGTCACTGAAAAGCTTACTAAATTTCCTTAAGCACACTGAAAATGTATTTCTGTAAGCCATCAAGTGCCTTGAAAATATCTGTGACAGGGAGCAGAGGAGTGGGGATGGATCGACCTGCTTTCCAACAGCCCTGACCTCTTTCATAGTAGCTGATTAATTAAAGAGTTTCTGTTCAACTGGGCACTTGAGTACTTTTTAAGTTGGCAGCCGGGTTTGGATGGAATTCCTCCAATGTTGGGACCAGCAAATGGGGCTGGAGGTGCGACTCTTTCTACAGTTTGAGGCATAGCAAAAAGCAGGGGAATCTGAGACGCCTCCCTGGGCCGGACTAGCCTCCCGTTTTCCTCCAACACAATCCAGATATGGCACATTTATAAAGACAGCAGGGGAGGGGAAACTTATTTCAGTGAGTGCTGAAGAGCATTTAACACAATGCAACACATTTTCCTGACAAAAGTACTTCAACTACGCTAGAGAGGAACTTCCACAGCCTGACACAGGGCCTCTACAGGAACCCTAACAGCTGACATTTTACTTCATACAGTGGACAATAGTATGTTTCCTGCTAAATTCACAGGAATAATCCAAGGGTGGTTGGCTCCTGACACATCTCTGCAGCATCATGGTGGAGGAGATAGCCAAGTCAACTTTTGCTAAATGCCTTCGAGTTGGTTCTAGCCCATAGCAACCTGCTCGGACCTCTTCCTGAACAATCCTCACAATCCCCGTCGCCACTCTTCCATCCATTATGCCAGCAGCCTTCCTCCTCTGGCTGCCCTCTACCAAGTACCATGCCCTCCTCCAGAGATGTCCAAAGTACACGAGACAGAGTCCCCTCATCCTGGCCTCTGAGGAGCATAGGCAGGCAAGCACACACACATGCACACAAAAAAGAAGAAATAGCATCCAAATTGAAAAGAAGTAACCGAAATGATCTCTATTCACAGATGACAATGGGTTTTATGGAGAAACCCCCAGGAGCACACACACAACTAGAATTTAGAAAAGAGTTTCGTCGATTGGATGGTATAAGCTCTCTGTACAAAATTCCATTGTATTTGCACGCTAGTAATCAATACATGAACTACATGAAGAAAACAATTCTATTTACAATAGCATCCAAGAGAATGTGAATGAGACTGTCTCCAGAAGGACTCATAATATAGGATTCTATTTATATGAAGTATTCAGAATAGGCAAATCTACATAGACCAGAAAGTAGATTAGTGGTTGCCAAGGGCTACGGGCAGGGAGATATGGGAAGTTATTGCTACTGGGCTCAGGTCCCTTTTTTGGAGGATGAAAATATTCTAAAATTAGGTCAGAGTGACTGTTGTACAAGTCTATGAACATGCTAGAAGCCACTAAATTACACATATTAAAATGGTGAATTTTATGCTCTCTGGATTATATCTTAATAAAACTGTTTTTAGAAATAAGTATTAGGATTCTGGGATCCTGTGTCCTGTCTAAGTCGTTACTGAGAGTAATCACATTGATCAGCATATCCGTCGAATATCTTATTAGATTTTCCTCCCATTCTTTTCTTTTGCTTTCAAATGTGATTGGTAGAAACTAGAATTGCTTGTGTTGTGGGCATCTACTTTTTTCATTTCTTTTTTTGGGGGGTAGGGACATCACTGCCCTCTGGTGGGAGTGGGAGGCCCAGCCTTGCTCCTGGAGAGCTACTGCTGGATTTAAACCGCCAAGCCAGTGCGCCACAGTCCCGCACTCAACTACTATGCCACCGGGGCTCAGCCCCCCGCCTTTTTTTTATTTCTTTATCGTATTTACAACAGTGGATAAGAGAACAATTGGTGACCTCAAAAGAGGATGTTCAATTTCAGGGAAAGATTTTAATCTTTAGCTGTTGTCTTTTGTAATAACTCACGTGTGTGTGTGTGTGTGTGAGAGTGTGTGTGTGTGTGTACTCTACAGATCTAACTACCAATACAGGGAGAAATTGAGTTTCTAATTAAAATTTCAAACCTAGAGGACTCTTTAGTTGAAGGTGAAAATAACTTTCCCATGAGATCTTAGGGCCAGGTTTGTTTAGTGGGAATTTTTTTTGACTCTTCATGAAGAAAACTTCATTTTAAAACCACTTTGTTTATTCCCCAAGGTTCTAAAAATGTGCTTGTAATATGTATTAAGTCTTCTGGTAACTCTCTGGTCAGTACTATCTATATATACTTGTGTATAAGCTGAGCTTTTCAGCACATTTCTTATGCAATTTTGCTGATAAAATTAGGTGCCTGGCTGATATTTGGGTCGACTTCCACTCGAGTATGTATGGTATATACCAAAAAAGGAGCTTAGAAAATTATGGGAAATTTCCACTCTTTCTTTATAATTCCATTTTTCTTTTTGGGGGGGGAACATCACTGCCCTCTGGTGGTGGAAGTAGGAGGTCCAGCCTTTGCTCCTGTGGAGCCGCTACTGGAATTGAACCTCCATCCCAGTGGGCCGCAGTCCCGCGCACAACCACTACGCTACCAGGGCTTAGTCCTAATAATTCCATTTTTCCATGAGCGTTTTAATTCCCATTATATTTATCAAAATGATAACCTTTTTTTTTTTAAGTTGCTGTCAGATGGAATTGATTCTGACTCATAGTGAGAGAGACAAAAAAATGAGAGAGAGAGAGAGAGAGACACCTACAGACTGGAGACCTTGAATGGCCATGACCTTTCAGTCACTCACCAGGTCTTTCTCTGAAGTGCCTTGAGTGGACTTAACCTGCCCACCTTTGGGATAGTAAGTGAGTTGCTTTTAACAATCACGTCACCTCGAGACTCCATACAGACAAAGGGGGCTGCAAAGAGTTTGTGGGGAAATTCCATCCTTTGGAAGCCTTCTTGCGTGTATCATGCCTGTGAAGTTACTCTTCCAGTTCACAAACTTGTGATCAGTGTCCTTAGTCAAATGAAAAGAGCGTGTGGGTGCGTGCACGCGCAGGTATGGACACCTTTCATTTGTGCTGCCGGTTCAGAAGAAACGCTTGCAGGCCGAGGTGAAACCTCCCTCGCCAGCTTCCCTGGTCGCCTCTAGCCTTTGAAGTCCTTTCTGCTTGAGTGTGCCACGCCTGCTCCCAAGATAGGCGTGCTGGGGAACTCGCTGGCAGCGGCGGCTCCGGGCTTTGTCAGAAGCATGTTGCCAAGGATTGTGTTTACGGTTTCACCTCCAAGGGCAGGGGGCTGGCAGGCCTCTTGAGAAAATGGGTTCTTCTCCCGTCCGTCTCACCTCCCTCCTTTCCTGCCTCCAGGAAGATCTGCCTGCACTGCAAGTGTCCCCAGGAGGAGCACATGGTGACGGTGATGCCTCTGGAGATGGAGAAGACGGTCAGCAAACTCATGTTTGACTTCCAGAGGAACTCCACCTCCGATGATGACTCTGGCTGCGCCCTGGAAGAGTATGCCTGGGTCCCGCCCGGACTGAAGCCGGAGCAGGTACTGGGCCTCCAAGGGAGAGTGATTGTGCTCTGGGCTTTACCTGTGTCTTGTCTGTCTGTTCTTCCTTGTTGCCAGATAAAAGGCAGTCAGTGGTGTTGCTGATCGAGAGAGTGGCCTGGGCTGACTGAGTTCAAGACACCAGGGCCCTCGTGGGAAATGGGGAAGAGAGAGGGCAGTGCTGAGTGCCTGGTTTGCCCATTTCCTCTGTGTGGCCTTTGGGGACTCAGACACCAGACCCCTCTCCGACCATGCATCTCCATGTGATGTGTCTTTGTGAGGACCGGTGGATTGGCTTTCTTCTTCCCAGTGATATCTGCTGTGTTTAGATGTGAAGATGGATCTTGCTTCACCAAGAAAGACACTGGCATTTTATGACATATTCTGGCACTACCCAGAGGCTGTAAATATGATTGGCTCGATTAGAGGAACTTGGCTTCTCTCTGTTCTGCTGCATTTTTATCAGTGATGTACAGCCTCTGCTTTGCATTGCTTGATGCTCAGAATGTTTTCTTCACCCGCCCCCACGTTGGTTTAGCAGCAGCTTCTGTAAAGCTGGTATTTTTATAATCTTCCCCATGAGCCTTTGAGAGATAGCAGAATCTTAAGCTTCTGACCCACGGTTGCCTTTCTCTGACACATAAAATTTATTTCTCTGGAGATCTCTTCTGTATCTGACAAGATGTTTTGAAGCTTACACAGCCATGGCAGTTTTATTCAGGAACTTTTGATGTGATAATGCTGTTACGAAGGAAATAAATAAATAAATCTCTGTATAATTGTATAATTAAGGGAGACCCGAGAATTCAAAGGCATCTTAAAGAGTAGTAACCCTGATATTATCTCTTTGATTAGGCATTCCTCATGTTCTTCCTCCAATATGAAGGTTGCACATTGGCAGGGGATATCGGGCACACTGGTTAGATTTGTTTAGCCGGCTATGCATGTTTCTTTTTTTTTTTTCCCTTCCATGTGAATTTTCTGCTGATATTTAAAAATTAGGCATTTTCAGTTAAAAATGTGTCTTTCTGACTTTCAAATGTCGAGGGTCTGCAATCATCAGGATCTCCTTACTGCATGCACATCATTAGTTGGAGCTGAAGGCTAACACTTTGTCTGGGACAGAATTTGAGGCCAGCAAGCCATCTCTGTCCCACTGTATCGTCTTCATCCACCTGTGTCACTTTCACCATCCATGTCAACATTACAGTTTTGTGATCCCTGCTCTGATTTTGACTACACAGAAAATGCTTTAAGATAGAAGCATCCACACACAGTTTCCCCTGGGAATGGAGGACAGAGTACAACACTGAGACACACGTTGGCCTATCAGCAGGTGGGTCAGAGGATCTACTTTTGTGTAGGTTGAGTTTATCTTTTCCTCTTCTCCTGTTGCGTTGAAGATTGTGTTATTAAAGAATTTGTTTCAGGAAAGTGAGAGAAATTTGACTGAATTTTTGTGGAAGCGCACTCGAGGTGGTGAGTGATTGAATATCTTTGTTCAGCATTGCCTTTCTGCAGTCCGTACTTGAATAGAGAGTTATTCACACCTACATACATCTGTGAGCTTGTTTCATTTTCCTGCTCACCTCATTTCCAGCAATGTCTTTTGATCACTTGAAAGAAGGGGATTGCTTCCTGCTCTTCTGGGTCCTGGTTTCTCGAAGTTCAGCTGTCTGCAGAACCCCGTGGGTAGAGGTTCTGTAGGACCATTAAACAGCACTCCAAGGTGCTCCAGCTGAGAGCCAGGGCTCCACCCTCATGGGCCCTAGAGAAGAGAAGCTAAGAATCTAGGTGAGATTTACCAAATCCCAAAGTGAGAGATTACAGTATTTGGCAGGGGGGATCCTTGAGTGACACAAATACTTGGTTGCTTGCTGACTGAAAGGTTAAAGGTTCAAAGTCATCCTGAAGTGCCTTGAAAGAGAGACCTGGCAGTATACTGCCACCCAATTGGCCACTGGCAACCCTTGAAAGCACAGCCCCACTGCGTGGAGTCAGAATCAACTTAATGGCAACTGCTTTTGGTGTGTCTTAAATGTTATTTGGGAAGCCATTTACAGTGAATGATGGTGTCAAGCAGGACTCTCCAGAGAAACAAAACCAGGGCATGTATGACTACATATATATATGGATAGGTGTTAATCCACATAGCAGTACAGAGGCCTCAGGTCAGCTCACTTTCATGGAGCAGTTAATATTCTAGAACTTTTTTAACTCTCATGGGCTGCCTAAGGTCACGGAAGCAGAAAGCTGAGTCCTCCGTGGGCCAAGGCAGGCAGAGTCTGTCCACAGGCAGCAAACAGCAGGGTGGGTGAGCAACAGTCAGTAGTTTGGGATCTGAGTGAAACAGGCCCTGGTGGGATCTTGAACTCAAGTAATGCAAGGTGACAGGACCCGCCAACCTCAAGCTCAAGCAATGAAGGGCCTCAAGCCCTAGCAACATGATCCACGGACTGACTGGGCCCACAGGTGGTACAGCTCACAAGTTGAAGCAGAGAACTAGCTAAAGCAGCAACATGCTGGTTCAATCCCCAGAAAGCAAGAGAGAGGGGCGGGGCTTGCAGAGTATTTATCTTTTTGCCCTCCAATCAAATTGCAACCTGATTAATCCCACCTATTCCTATTGAATCATGCTTAAAAAAATGTATTTTTTATCTCTTAGAATTCTGTTGGTTTTCTATTTTTCTTTTTGAGTAAAAAAGGATCCTTCTCTCTATTCCCTAGCCATACTCAAACCTCTATGACTCACATAACTAGAAAGGAAAATTGCTCTCCAGAGAGAGAATATCTCTTCAAGTTACTTAAGAGCTCTGTACTTATCTAATAAAAGACAAGCTTGTTCTAAAGGTGTTTGAAGGAATCATGGTGCGTTAAAGGAATAGGTTTCAAATTTTTAAATTATAACTTCTCTGAAAGTCTTCTCCTTAGGGAATTGACTGTGTTATTGCTGTTGTAAGGTACTGTCGAGTTGATTCTGACTCAAAGTGTCCCTGTGTGCCACACAGGGTGCACTGCCCAGTCCTGTACCATCCCCACAATCATGCTCCGTTTGAGCCCATTGTTGTGCCACTATGTCAGTCCCTCTCCTCCATGGATTCAGCCTCATGGCTCAAACAGAGGGTTTGTGAGAAGGCATCTAACAACATCAACAAAAGCTGTCTAATACTGGTCTATCATTGGAAAAACTCAAGTTCCTCAATGCTTTTTGCTAATAACATTTCTCACATTTAATGTCATGTTTTGTAGTCTCTGATGTGAAGAGAGCCATTTTTTTCCATCAAGAGAAATTATAGGGACTGTTAAAATGCTTTTGCTCGAGGCAAACTATTAAAGGTTAGTTAGGGTTGAAAGTAATGTCCTTTCATTTTTACTAGAAATCTTTCATTTAACTTCCTGATTGTGGAGTTGGTAATATACCTTTAGGTAACCCTCTGCCTTATTCGATTTCTTCTAAGCAATACTTTCAATGTATATAATGCATTGGAAGTCACCTCCCATTTAGGGCACTGTTCTTGAATATGGGCATTTAATCAGCACCCAAAGTCAACTTTTAAAAGCTGTATGGAAAACAGCAAAGAGGTGCTGTCAGAAAAAAAGGCATTCATTATGTGCTTTTTGACAGGTGGATCTAGACCCAATCAGGAAAGTGGCTCAAGTCATTGCCTTTACTCACTCCAAGTATGGAGCTAACACACCCAGAGCTCCCAGTGGAAGCTGAAAGCTGGACTGAGCTTCCGACTCACCATGAAAACCATCTACCACTCTCTCGTTGTCATTCAATGCCAAGTCATTAAGAGCATGTGTCCTGTCTCCTCCAGAGGTAGTCTGGTGATGAATTGACAGTGGAGAGAAAACTTCTGGGAGAATTTGGAAACTATTAACAAGCTATAAGACAAGGTGAAATCCATGGTAGCACAAGTGATCAAGCTTAGCACAATGGACATCTTTGGAATCCCCGTTCTTTGTGGTGGGGGCTTTCTGATTTGTGAGAGGATGTTGCACAGCATCATCCCAGACCTCTGTTGAGTGCTCACCACCAAAAATGTCTCCAGACATTGCCAGGTGCCCTTGGGACACTCTAATTAGGAACTACGGGATAAATGTGATATCATTGCTCCCAAACCCAAAGGATCTCTCAGCAAAATTCTGGCCCAGTCTGGAGAAAAAGAGGAGCCCAGTTAGTGGAATGGTAAGTGCTCACCTACGAACGCAAAGATCAGTGATTCTAACCCGTCAGCTGCTCCTCCACCAAGTGCTGTTGCTGCTGATATGGCCCATCCAGTTGCTTCCACCTCGTTGAGGTCCTCAGTCCAACAGAATGGAACATGGCCTAGGACAGTGCAGGCCTTACACTCATTCTTTTGCTTGGGCCCATGGTTGCAGCCTCTACACAAGCCCGTCTCACTGAAGGTCTTCCTCTTTCTCCTGATGTCCTTCTCCAGACACTGATCCTTGCTGGTGACGTGTCCAAAGTTTCCTTCTAAGGAACATTCTGCTGTACATCTTCCAACACAGGTTTGTCTGTTCTATTGACCATGCGTGGTAAAGAGCGGGTTCTTCACCAACTCTGTAATTCAAAAGCATCGGTACGTCTTTGATCTTCCTTATGCACTGTCCAGCTTTCAAATGAAAACACCAGGCTTGGATCGGAGACACCTTAGACTTCAAAGAGACATCTTTGCTCCTCATTTGCATGTTACAAATTGTCACTGATTCTTCCTCTAAGCCTGTTGTCACCTTCTTCTTCATATAGTCCGGCTGCTTGGATCGTTTTTGCAATGTACAGATTATGTAAGTATGGTGAACCTTGACACTGCTTTTCTTGATTTTAAACCGCACAGTGTCACCTTGTTTTTCACAACTGCCTGGCTACACATGTGTGGTGCCTACCTAGGAACGCCCCAACATTTTACACATTGGACTGCTGACCACAAGATCAGGAGTTCAAGACCATCAGCTGTGACAGCAGGATGAGTTTTTCTAATCCCATAAGAAATTCAAGTCTCAAACGTCATGGAGGCAGTTCTATCCAGGCCTAAAGGGTCAGTATGAGTTGGAGTTGACTTGATGGTAGTGAGTTGGGGGGTTTTGTTTGTTTGCTTGCTTTTACAAGGTTAATATGAGTCAGAAGTAACTCGACAGCATGTCGTAACAACGACAGGACGAAAAAGGGTGTGACTTGATTCAGCAAGTGCTTTTTGAGCACCCATCCAATGTATGCTCCAGGAAAGCAGTTACAGCCATCAAGGTGGCCGAGGGTTGAGCGGCTCAAAAGGCGTTACTCCCAGAGCTCCTGCTCCATGCTGCTGGAACAGTCTAGCCGTCCCAGGCAGGTGCTGCCACTCGGGCAGTATCAAAAGAAGAGAAGTAGCGTGAGGTGCGGTCTTGGGGAGAAATCATCTTATTTCCCTCCAAGTCACAAATAGCCTTTCCCTCATGTTTAAAGGGAAGAAGTGCTCAGAGGAGGGGGAGCAGGGGAGAAGAAGAAGAGAATGTGTTTGAAAACATCTTTGAAAGCAAAAAACTCAGAAGTCTAACAATCAAGGAAATTTGGGTTTGCCAACCATTCTGTGTCTACAAATACCATTCTATCTAAAACCACCGGCACCATCGAGGCCCTTTCAATCATTGTAACCCTACAGCAGAGAGAGTAGCTGCTCCTTGGGTCCTCACAACCACACATCTTTACAGGAG